>OV815274.1:30391507-30704007 GCA_929108145.2 Limnephilus rhombicus
TATACGTATTCTTGCACACAATATTTGCGATAGGGTTGGCAACAAAAATTATTAAAAATATATATATTTAAACGTATTCTTACACGAAGTGAGTTTGATTCTTTTTTGGTTGCTTTATTTTTATTATATAGTTTATTGTGGCAACCCTTACGTACGGATTAACAACACCAATTTGTTTCTGCTCTACACCCTTGGCATTGTTCATCTAAATGTCGGTCAACATGTCAAGATCAGAAGTGAAGGAAAATTATTACCACACGTCGAACAATATTTTCATTTGCGCATTCTCATCGGATTTTTCGCAACAAATGCCTACAGCATGCCCTTCGTTTAGTCAAAATCAGTTACATGATATTGAAATATTAAATAATAAATATTATCAGTTACATGATACGTATTATAAATATAAACTGGTCACAAAAAATTGTACAGAGTCAATGAGTATCTATATAAGAGTTTATAAAAAAATCAAAATATGTTTGCTTGGGGATACATGAGCATATGAGTTGTCTATGCGTTGCAAAACTATTCATACGATTGCAATGAAACTTTGGGGATTTGATGTGCGCATGCCCGTGATGGCGTCTATATACATACAATAGTGAGCTCTGGTGTCATGAAATTATGCGTTGCTAACCATTAATCCGATTGCGATGAAACATTGGGAATTTGATGTGCGTAAGCCCACGATGGTTTCTATGTAAAAAGTGAGTTATGGCATCATGAAATTATACGTTTCTAACCATTCGTCTAATTTGGGGATTTGATGTGTGCATGCCCGGCTTTTATATATTTATTTATTTATTTATTTATTTACGGACTTACGTCCAATTTAAAACAAAGTATCACGAAGTATAGAAATGAACAATGTAAGGATTCGGATGGTACATGAAAGCAAAGACAAACAGTGAAAATAGAAGAAAAAATAAGTGTCAAGTCACGTCAAGACCTTGCAAAAATTAGGGTGAATATTACATATCTTCATTTGTTTAAAGAGCGACAGAAATCATTTAAGCTAATACCAAAAAAATCAAGGTCTTGACGTGAGTGGACCAGTTTACACATTCTGGACAGTGGTGAGTTATAACCATAGTTAGTCGAGTGCTGATTGAGGAAAAGCAGGTCTAATATACCTAATAGTGAGATCTGGCATTATGAAATTTGTATAAAAAAATTGCAATAATAAAACTGAATGTACCAGGACTGAATGTTTGGAGTAGGCAGGGGAGAAACAATTCATATATTAATTAGCATAACAACGCATGCCGGGAACTCGCTAGTTCGTAAATAAAACTGTAACTTGTTCAGAATGAACATTGAAATAGTTTTTCGTACAGCATTGTCATTACAAGATCTCAAAATGTTTCTGACGTATGGAGGTATGTAAATAGATAATGCTGCTAAGAATATCGGTAATTTCATCAGCACCATTTAGCAGTCGGAACACTTGCCCAATATTCGAATAAGGTTGAAATTTTTCCCTGAGAGCAAATCGTGTTTACGTCTTGTGTCAAGGCACACGATCCCCAAAGATAACTGAAATGGCGTAACACTGAGATATTGAAAAACAAAAATTAGGTTTTAGGTATTCTAAATGGCAACATTGGGTCCAAATTGCAGATACGCTGAAAGATTATTTCATAAAGCATTTGTATGTCGACTTTATTCAAACATGAACCACGGCAAATCAAAATAATAACGCTGTTTTACAAGATGAGATTTTATTTACACACTAGTTTTAAGGTAAAGTTTCGGAATAATCCGATTTTGTTTTTCCACATAATTTATTAATTCCAAAGTGACATTTATATAATTTCGAATGGAAATCGCAAATGAATAGGTGAATGACTGATAAACGGCAATGCGACTAGTACCAATATCAAGGCACAAAAATTATTTAAAATTAAATATTGTTTAAGCAGCGAAATTCATTCACCAGTGTCAACAACCTTGTTATGAAATAATATGTCGCTAAAGAAATAATATTAATGTTGAAAAACGTTGTATCATTGAAGAAAAAAATAACACTAATAATCTAAACGAAAATATGAAAGAGAACACAGAAAAAAAAGAAAAAGATAATGGATGCAACTGGGACTCGAACCCGGAACCTCTCATCTATCCGGGACGTGCGTTTTTACCAATTCCGCCATTGCAACCTTCCATCAAACTGTCATAATTGTCAATCTCATGTTTTCAAATTTAAGAATTAACAATATTATCTTCGACTAATTTTTTTCTTCCATATCATCCTTTTTCATTGGAAACAATTTTTCTAGGAACTGGTTTGTAACCTAGATTGCGTCTCGGATAAATATACCTTTCTATAAAAATCTAAGTGAATATAAATTTTTTTATAAGCACAACTCAATCACTTTTTATAACAACAACTGACGGTTTGATGGAAGGTGGTAATGGCTGAATATGTAAAAGAGCACGTCTCAGTTAGACGAGAGGTTCTAGGTTCGAGTCCAAGTCGCGACGCTTATCTTTTTCTATTTTTCGGTGTCTTTTTCCTTTCATATTTCCGTTTAGATTATTAGTGTTATCTTCTTCGACGATATATTAAATGGATGGGAAAAACCTTCAAAACTTATAAAAAGAGAGTTGTTCTTATAAAAAATTGAAAATGATCATTAAAATAAAAGAGATCATTAAAATGACAAAACATTAGACACAAATAAAGAATGTTAGGTATTTTTGGAAATAAATATTGAATTTAATGTTTGAACACTTCACAGGTTAGTATATATGTCGTAGGCCGATCGTAAAATCAGACAGATCACGATGCGCCTAGCCACATCGTGAAGTGCCTGAGGCGCATCATGATCTGCCTGATTTTACGATCGGCCTGCGACATCTACACGATTATATAAGTTGACTAACATTTTTAATTAATGAAATTTTTGCGATGTTTTTGGTACCCACACCACATTAGTTATTTGTAAAACTAATCCAGAATCACGTGTCAATCTCTGATATTCCTGAAAGACTGTTAGATTCCAGAATAAAGTCAGTTATCGGTGGCCTCATCGGCGGTACAGGAGGAGAGGACGTGCTGTGAGGAGCGGGGGGCATCAGGTATGCCACAGGGCTCCGTTGCTCTGCCCCTGGCGGGGAACTGCGCAGCCGTTCCAGGCGCCAGTGCAGCAGTTGTACAGGAGTCGGCTCCACGGCCGACACGTAGCTCGCGGCTGCACTCCTCGCACTTATAATGCTCGTCTCTGAAATGCTTCTCCTAAAAGTACTCCTTTTGTTGGCTAGACTACTGCTCTTTGGCGGTCGCTTAACGTCCTTTCTCTTCTCGCAAACCTCTTTGAAGTTAGGTGGCATCACAATTGCGTCAGCCGCTCGGTGCTTCACCATCACAACCCTCTTACTTCCCCGCAGGAGGGACGGATTCTTTCTGATTAAACAGTATACCAGAAAAGCACCCGAGACTAAACACACTCCCAGAGCTAACGATGTGCATCCTATAAATATGTCTCTGTTTTCATTGGACAGCCAGGCCCTTTGGTGCCAAGGCACGCTAACGATATGAGCTCGGCAATCCAGTGGGGATACTCTCCTTTCTCCATCATTCAATAAACAAAACACGTATGCTTCCCCAGTAGTCAGATCCGTTACACTTGTCTCTCTTCCGAGACTCTTAAAGCAACCTATTGAGTTTGAGGACGTCTTTTGTACACCAATATAGTCCAAGCTTCCTATAAACCATATCAATATGTCTGATGGTGTGACTGAGGAATTTATGGTTACAGTCACCATACCGCTTTCATTGTCTTCAATCGAAAACTTTAAGCTTTGTTGCGATAGCTCCAAGTCGTTCGCGTTGCTTCTTGACCACAGAAGTCGCCGTCTGTGTTGTCTAGGGAACAACAGGGAGCGATCTTCCTGTTTAGTGCAATTAATTTGAACGTCAGTAGAAACAGTAGGGTGAGTAGAATCAGTAGGATTGGTAGATTCAGTAGGGTCAGTAGAATCAGTAGAGTCAGTAGAATAAGTAGGGTGAGTAGAATCAGTAGAATCTGTAGGGTCAGTAGAATAAGTAGGGTGAGTAGAATCCATAGGATTGGTAGATTCAGTAGGGTCGGTAGAATAAGTAGGGTCACTGGATTCAGTAGAATCAGTAGGTACAGGAGTAATGGAAATGGAAGTTTCGGGTTCCGATGTAATATCAGTAACAATAGAAACAGTAGTTTCAGGGTCTATTACTGTTGTTGTTATTTCTGTATTCAAGCAAAGATCAACATCAACTATGTCTATTAAATCATATTCCTCTGGGAATCTACACTTTGGAGTTTCGTTAGTTTCATTCTGTTTTTCTCTGATTGCATCCTGCAACCATTTTAATTCACACGTACAGTTCCATGGATTGTCAGCGACGAAAATTTTTGGTAATTCCGCAGATGGACTAAAAATGTTACGCGACAATGTGCTGATACTGTTTGAATTTATGTGCAAAAGTATCATTCTTGACTGGCGAAGAAATGCAGATTTTTGAATTTCTTTTATCTGGTTGTTGTATATGTATAATGACACTACTAGTTCCAAACCAGAAAAGAATTCCGGAGTAATGACGTCCATCGGATAAACTTGAAGAAGCTGAGCTAATTCCACATTTTTTAAGTCTGAGTTTCCTGTAAACTGTGGTAGGACGATAAAAGAGTTTTCAATTTCTAGATTTCTGATTTTTGAGCTCAAAGGTTGGAACACATCTTGGTCAATATCGTCTATATGGCTATTACGAATCGTTAGAAATACTAACTGGCTCAATCCTGTAAATGTACCCGACTGCAATAGAGTCAGCGTGATTCCATTAAGCTCAAGCTTGTTTAGTTTTCTGAATGCTGCTTCATCAAATACTCCTGGGGAAATACTTGTCAGCGATGATCCCGATATTGTTAATTGCTCCAATTGAAATGAAACATTTGAAATCCAACCTTTCGTCAAAGTTTTATTTTTGAATGTAGTTTGTTTCAAAGTAAGAACGACCTTGTTTTCGCAATCAGTTGTTAATGCCGACTCCTGCAATAAAATAAAGGTTATAGATTAAATTATATTAGAATAAAATGCACGTTCGGTGTAAGGATAATTGAGCTTGATTTTAAATGCATATTCATATGCAATGCATGTTAATTTATATATATTTATGATTTTTAAGCAATAAACTGATGAGATGACGCCAAGTACACCTTACGGTTGAATTTGGCAGCCATCTCTGGTCTGGAGCTCCAAAATACCTGAAAAATACCCTCGACTCTGTGCAGAAACGGGCGGTCCGTTTGATAGATTCTCCCATCTTAACAGACAGATTGCAATCTTTAGAGCACAGGCGTCGGGTGGGAATGCTATCCTTGTTCTACCGGTATTACAATGGAAGATGCTCCGAGGAATTAGCATCATTGATCCCTTCGGCACCGGTGCATAGTCGGTTGACATTTGTCACATGAGAACGGGTCGTTTCTTCGACTCGTTCTTGTGTTCAACAGCTCGGCTGTGGAATGATTTGCCGGCCTCTGTGTTTCCTCCTTCCTACAACATGGGTCTCTTCAAGACCAATGTTCATTCCTTCCTCTCCTCAAAAAGACCCTCCACACAACATCCCAGATGACATAGGCCCTGAGGGAAATTATTTTCCTCAGGGCCTCCTGTGTGAGAGTTAATGTAAACAAAAAAAAAGATGATGTCTGAAATTTATTTCAAGGCTTCAAATAATGGATGTAACTCTTATTATAAAAAAATAAACTTGTTTCAAGGCTGAAATTATGTGCATTTGTTGATTCAATTAATAAGATCTCAGTAGAAAGTTTTTATTGAGGATTTCACTATTTAAATATTCTGCTAATAAGCCAAAAAATTATATTTGGATTTCAACACAATATGTAGAGTTGTGAGATCCAATATTGGTTTGAAAGAACACTGACACCGAGGAAATTACTTCAACAAATGTCCCTATTTAATATGTATATGTGAATATTCATTTACATACAACTAAGCTAAATAATATAATATGGCATATCCCTTTCATTTTTTCTTTCTATATTTGTAATATTTTTAGAGGATTAATCTATGCTTCTTAATACTTTTCTATTGGTTTTTGTTGGAAAATTATTCTATCGACTCAAAGAAAGAATATTAAAATGTATTTAACCTTAGTATTTATGTATTATTTAATAAGTATGTTGGTATGCATTTGTGTACCTCGCAAGTCTGTCTCGACACAGGTTTATCCTAGTGAGACAGACATCGAAAAAACGTTATCTTTATAAAAGCGTCAATAAATAATTAAAATACCAACCTACATATATAAAAATCTCGTATCATGGTGTTTGTAGTCGCACTCCTCCGAAACGACTTCATCGATTTTTATGATTTTTTTTTTGTATATTTGGTAGGTATGAGAATAGGTCGTAAATTATATTTCATACCGCTAGGTGATTAGGGTGTCCCTATCTAGAATTTTTTTCTATTTTTTTGACAATTTTTTTTTTGCATAAAAAATTGCCTATAATTCCAAATTCTCACCCTCCTATATTTTAATCGCGATTGTTGAATTTTTGCATGAACAAATTTAACTGTTGTTCGTATTTCAAACAGAACGAAATTAATGTAAGTAATTTATAGGGCAGAACAACGTTTCCGGGTCAGCTAGTAATACGTAAATAAATAATATCCATTTGTAAAGGGCTGACACTTCACTCATAAGTTTACAACAATGCACAACATATTTCTAACGGTTTATCTCTTCAGAGGTAGATATAGAGTTATTAAAAATCAATTATCCTTACCTCGAAAACGGAATCAAGAGTTTCGGATAAATTATCCGAATCATCGAACCCCGTACAGACTATTGAACATGCTCCTGAAGTTGAGGCGACACACGCGTCAGCTTTTCGAATTTCAAATATTTGGGTGGAGTTCCGATTCTGGCTGCCAACTTCTGGACTGCTGTCTTCGCTAAACTCCTCGAGGGTGAAGTACATCATGGCCGCGAATATCAGGATGAAGCCGAAGACGCAAACTACCCCCGCTAGAATCTGATTCCATTGTCCCGAGGAGGCGCTGGGAAATGAAAATCTGAAATAAACACCATCATTTTATCACAGCGCCCTTGAGGTGATTTTTCACAAAAACGGCGCTATATAAATCATCCAAATATTATTATTATTAAACAGAAAAAACTCAAAAGTGAAACACTTAAAATGCACACATTTGAAATTGCATGGAACAAACCGAACAAAGAAAAAAATGCAATCAAGATGCTCGTAGGAACATATTGGAGAACAATTTGGCTAAAGAAGTTGAAAAATAGATAAAGAAGAAGACTAAAAGTGCCTTCCATGCAAATTTGAAAGAAAACAAATGTTGGATTTGACCAATTTGCGCATCGCTCTTACACTCGCCACTTACACTTACACTCGCCTGACACCGTAGAATTTCATGAACACAGTTTTGTGTTGGAAATTTAAGGCCCGATTGAACAAATATTTAGATCACTAAACACGTCCACTTACTTGTTTTCACGGTACACGGTACTACTTGTTTTCTTCATTATAGCACGCGCTGGAAGGTGTACAAGCCATTGTATTTTTTTCCGAATTAGGTTTATCTTCAATAAAATATTTGTAGAAGCCAAAATATGTTAGCACTGCCGAGTTATCAATAAATTAAATGTATTCATTTCAAATTATCCGGTTTGCATTAACGTCCATCTGTTATTACAAAAACGTCTTGATTTTGATTAAAAATATTGTTAAAAAACACAACAATAAATTTTGTGGATATAATGCAAAAATTGGAAAATTTTCAGAATATCCGAGACTTGAATTTAATCGATTTGTTATGAAAAGCAGTATATTTATCACGCACATCACCGAAAGCACTAAATAATTAATTTGCAACTCACAAATACTTAAAAATAACAACAACAAAAAAACTGCACATAAAACGGTAACGAAGAAAGTATTTGCCAATTAATTACCTTTCCTTTTGCACAAGTTTGTTACAGGTCAATGTTTTAGTTTTTATCTTCATTCCTTTTATAACTCCATTTGCACAGGTATACAAAATTTAAAAAAACCTCCCACAGTAAAGTCAAACGATAATTATATTGATTCCGGTGACTTGAGAATTTTTGTCGAAGACGATCAAGTTCCTAGCTAAAGACATTGTCAAACGCAGTAATGTCGAGGACAGAGTGCTTGATTTTTTTTAGCGAAAATGATAATCAATAGTGATAAAGGTAGTGTGTGCGAAATTCTGTCGAAGGGTAATTAGATTTGCCATGTTGCCATATGTCGGTGATCAATATACCCAGACATAATCACAAACTCTTGTTCCAATAATATTATCTGCCTTATCTTCGCAATTGGTTCCATTAGCTATACAGATAAAGAACCAAACAAATATGAATTAATTTGTTGTTTTGCATGATGAGTTGATGACAGAACTAAATCATCAACTCACATCCCGCTGATGGGAATACTTATGAACCCCAACTGTGCCTACACTGATTGCCGAGTGGGGAAACGTGATTAAACACGACAGATTTACGACACTTTTTATTAGCTTTTTGTTTGACGGAGATAGAGATTATGTATAGAGGTTTGAGAACTGGTGGAAACGGTTAACGGAAGTGGCGCAAACTTAAATAATAAAGTTTGTATTGCTTGTGTCGAGATTGGTTGTGTTCGGGAGTGCAATGCACAATTGCACAACCCATCATATGCGTACGCTGGAAATACTACGAACAAAGTACGTGTACAATATCAAATCTAGGAAGCACGCATTTTATTTTTTGGTAATTCGACTAGAGTATTGTTCTACAATTTGCTTAACAAGGAAAATTTCATTATGTGTCGTTATGTTTGTCATAATCTCATTTGGTTTAGTTCCGAGTTTTTTTTAGAATCTGTCAAATTAATTTATAATGACGCAACCATGCTGCCTTTTTACCTTTAAGTTTCAGGATAGTTCATTATCTGATGGGGATGATTTTAGAACAATATCATTTGGTCTTTTTTTTCCTCGATTCGCATACCAATATTTCCACAAAAAAAAAAGTTTTTGGTTTCCACTGGATTAACAAAATCCAATAAAATTAACTTACATAAATCACGTTTCATCATTAATGTCAGACTTACTTATTTTCAGACAGATATTTAAATACGTTGAGTAATGATACTATAAGTGTGATGATATATAAGTTATTGTTGGTTAAATTAGGCACAGTTCAGTAATTATAATTACTGAACTGTGCCGAATCCTTGCTGATTTCATGCTTGTCTTTTTGAAGGAAGACTCGCCGATTTAACATAGATAATGATTACAATATGAGTTTATTTCCCCGGTCTAATTCACGGTTATTGGAACTCATAATAGATTCTTCTATGAACTTTGTCCATATTCTCCGATCCGATTTTCATGTTTCAAAGACGTTTGAAACATCGCGATTTATAGTGAGGAGAAAATAATTCTCGCAGAAAAACGTATTAATTTTTTACTTTTCTAATGGAGTCTGAAAGCATATTATTTTTCCAAGCTTCATCAGGATTAATTATAAAGCAGGAACTGTCTCTGTCGACACTTAACTTTTATCTTAATCCATTTCAAATTTACGATGTTATAAGCGTAGTAGATTATCGAATATTTTATGAAAATGTAACAAGTACTGTAAAATGTAGATTCTAAGTAATGATTAATTGCCACTGGTCGTAAACCCTCTTCGGAAACCGAACAGTCCCCCAAAAAATCTATAGAAGGTCATGACGTTGCTGTAATAATAAATAATCCATTACTGACGTCAGAATAAAACGAATATGGAATTATTCGTTAAAAATGTATAATTTCAACACTCACCGCCACTCTTTCAGCGCATGCTTAATTTTTATCGATAAGTAATAATTAATAAACATCGGAATAAATTTTTGATTAGGTAAACGTGAAGTAAAAGAAGATGAACATGAAATATAGGAGCAACGTTGCAAGAACCACAATTTTTACTGTCAATATTTCCACTTTTGTCCAGAGATGTGTATTGTTGTTATTTATTAATTGTATTATGTAAGTACGCTCTGCCAAAGCGTTAACATTAAATGTTAAATATCATAATACTTATGGTGCCTTGTTGTTTTTTTACCGATAATGACCGCTTGGCGATTTTATTCAAATTGATAGGTAAAAATTTTCCACTTCGAACTCGATTTAATCGAAAACGTCGGCTCAAACCCAAAAAAAAATTCCACAAAACCGACTCCAAATGTGATGTACTAGTTTCACAAGCAGCCTTACAAATAAAAAAAAACTTTTCACGACCGTTAAACGGTGTTGTTGTTCGGTGATCATTAAACGGTGTTTCTGCAACGTTACTAATAATATAATGACGTTTTTAACTTGGCTGCATTGAACTTTGGTAGATTTGCGCAATCGCGGGAGCCATGTTTTTCATTAATTCACGGGAAATTTTGTGTTGTGACATGTGGTATTTTACGCGCAATTTATTTAATGTTTTTGAACATGATTTCCATTTTAATGACCAATTCACCATTATATTAGTATAATTAAACATAATTACTATTATATGCGTTATTTTTATCATGTTTAGTTCTTTAATTCCGGTGTTGCTCCATTTAAAATAACATACATTACCCGAAAAGAAACACTTAAACTTATAAATGACCTAAAAAATACAAAACCACAAGGCAGTGACAGAATATCACCGATAACACTAAAAATATTATCCGCACTTCATATCCCCCTAACTCATAAATCGGTCCATTCAAGAAGGTATTTTCCCAACAATTTTAAAAACGGGCAAAGTGATTCCAATCCACAAAAATGGAAACAAGGAAGAAATAAATAACTACAGACCAATTACAATTTTAAACACACTTTCAAAATTTCCCGAGAAACATATCAAAAACAATCTGTTAACTTTTCTCAGCAAAAATAATATACTATCACACAATCAATTTGGATTCAGGGAAAATATGAGTACCTCAAATGCGGTAGCCTCAGTAATAGACTTCCTCAAAACAAATATATGTAGATCAGGGCAAAAAATGCCTTGGAATATTCCTAGATCTGGCAAAAACCTTTGACACAATTCACCACCAAAACCTATTCAATAAACTAAAAAACATCGTAATCCTGGAAACAGAACTCAAATGAATTAAAAGCTATTTGGGAAATCGCACACAGTATACCTCAATAGAAAACACATGTAGCGACGAGGAACAAGTATCCTACGGAGTACCCCAAGGCAGCGTACTTGGTCCAATCCTATTCCTTATGTATATTAATGACCTGTGTCACCTCCAAATAGACGGGAAAATTATAAGTATTGCTGATGATACTTTGTTGCTCTTTAAGGCCAAAGACTGGAAAACACTAACCACAAAAGCAGAACTTGGCTTAAATATTACAAAAAAATGGCTCGACTCTAACTTATTAAATTTAAATATAACAATCCAATCCAATAACATCCACCTTAAAATACATTCCTGTCAATCAACACAAACCCCATGCGATTGTCCCCCAATTACACAAACGGAAAATATTAAATATCTTGGTATATACTTCGACTGTTATATAAAATAGGATAGTCATAGATTCGGTAATAGGAAAACTAAACAAGTTGATTTACTTTTTAAAAACTTGATAAATATTTTAAACACATGGATAAAAAAAATATATACCTCGCAATAGCACAATCCATAATGGAATACGGTATTATTGGGGACTGTGCCAGTAAAAATACATTAATACACTGTTTAAAGCTCAGAAAACCCTAATAAAAATAATACTTAAATTACCAATACTAACACCCACTTCAATCATATTCGAAAAATTCCCAGTGCTGAAAATTCATAAATTATACAAAAAAAAAAATACTAATTTTCCTCTACAAGAACTTTAACACATCCAACACTTCACAAAATTCACGCAATACTAGAACAAGACATGCTCACCGACTACATATACCAAAAACAAACACATCTTTTGGACAAAAACACTATGGATACCAGGCTATAAAACCATACAATTATCTTCCTACATAATATAAAACAACTAATATTATTGAATACAAAAAAACACATACGGAACTGGCTGATCCTTTTAACTTTTAATTTATAATTTTGTCGAATTGAAGTTGATTTTATAATTTGGTTTTTATTGTTTCTCTTTTTTATATTAACTAAGAACACTCTTTTGTTTTACTATTCACAACTTATAATTTACAACTGAAAAACTTCCCCTTCAATACAGGTGAACTCCTAGTGTGGAGGACAATATATTATACCTTTGTAATGTAAATGTACTAAGAATAAAATAAAGAAAAAAAAAAAAATAAAAATAATGTCGTGTGGTAATTGTAATTTTATTATCATAAAAATAAAGGTTATTTCGGATAAATTATTGTTTAGTCCCTTAAGTTTAACAAAACTTCCATAAAAGTAATGTTATTTAATAATAATAATTGGATAATTTGTAGAGCGCCGTTTTTTGTAAAAAATCACCTCAAGGGCGCTGTATTTAATAACATTGTGGGCTTGTGCGTAACTAAATAAATACGAAATTCAAGTTTTCTATTACTAATTTTTTCAATTACTCTCGGGAAAAAAATTGTATTAAATTAAATTGTTAAATATATATATTTTTATATTTTTTAATCGCATGAACGAGAAAAAAATGGGACAGTTTTCTTCCAAATTCATTAAATATCCTTCCATATATTTTTAATTTTGAATTTTCCGAAATTTGTCGAGGTTTTAATAGAATATGTTTGGGGTAAGCTTTTTTTTCAACTTTTTTCATGTTTGAAGCTTTTTTTTTTTTTTTCAATTATTTCTGGCTTTCACCCTTCAAGGGTGTTCTAGGCCATCATTTGTAATTACAGAGAAAGGAAAGGTGAATTTATATATTAATTTTATTTAAATGTGCAAATTTCAGAATTTTATGGAAGATTGGAGTAGAGTTCAGACTTAGAAGAGATGAGATGTTGAATGGAGGAGAGGCAATTTTTGATAACGCTTGATAGAAGAGAGGATATTTATTTAGAGAGGGACAATCAAAAAATATGTGATCTAAAGTTCCCACATCTAGACCACAGAACGTACAATCTGGGGAGTCAAGCGCATGAATTTTATAAAGGTGAGAAGGAACGGAACAATGTCCGATTCTCATATGAATAAGTAAGGAAATTTCTTTTTTGGAAAAATGGGGGAATTTTTGAAACCACGGTTTTGATGGGATAGTCCTTTGTATTGAGGCGTAACGGGCACCCTTGGATTGACTAGCAATGTTCCAATACTCTGTCCAAACATTGCGGGATCTATCTTTGATGATGGAAAAAATATCAGACAGGGGAATATGGTTTACGAGGGTAACGGTAGGGTTAGACGCTCCTTGTTTTGCCAAGGAATCAGCAATATCGTTACCCACTATGCCAACATGTCCAGGAATCCAAATCAGAGTGACTGTTTTTCCAGAGCTTTGAATGGAGGTTATCAATACTCGAATAAGACATACAAAGTGATCATCAGGATGAAGAAAAGGACTTGTTTTAAGTTTTTGGAGGGAACTGAGAGAGTCAGAGAGAACAAGAGAATGTTCAAAATTATTTTTTATTATATATTTGAGAGATTCAATAATCGCAATGCACTCAGCAGAAAATATTGAAAATTGGTTTGAAATTGAATAAAATATTCTTTCATTAGAATTATTGTGGTAAACGTTAATACCAATACCACAGTTAGGAGAGTCCGGAGATTTGGAGCCATCAGTAAATAAAAGAGAAGAGTTGGGCCATTTAGAAGAAATAATGTCATTGAACATATTTTGACAGTACGGGCTGGGAGATTGGAATGACTTTTAAGGATGCCGATCCCTTCTAAAATCGTTGGGGATAGGGTGACGTGACTATATTTTAATTTGTACAAAGGAAGAAGATCATTTTTGATAATTTGAAGATCTGAGAGAGAGCGAAAATTTTTACAGATGGCAGGGAGAGGTTTAGTTCGAGCTCTGATTGTAGATGAATGTGTTGAGTCGTTGAACAACGAGACTCTGGGAATAATCTGATGACTTTTAGAATTTAAACATTTAAGAACAAATTTGTCAGCAAATAATTGACGCCTTAAATAAAGAGGAGGATCAGAACATTCTACTTGAAGGGAATTGATGGGCGACGATTGCATCGCGCCAGTTATTATTCGCAATGACTTAGATTGAATTTTGTCTAATTTACTGAGTGCATTTTTGGATGCAGTACTAAAAAGTGGGCAGGCATAGTCGAGATGACTTCGAATAAGTGCATTGTAGAGCAACTTAATGCAGATAGGATGAGCACCCCACCAAACGCCAGTCAATGATCTGATAATATTTAAATTTTTTTCACATTTAGTAACTATATTATTAATGTGGGAAGACCATTTAAGTTTCCTATCAAATGTTACTCCCAAAAATTTTACTTCAGAAGCATTGGGGATTGGAGAGTTTTTAAATAAAATTTGAACAGGGGGGTTATTATGACGATTTGAGAAGGTAACACACTGACTTTTTTGTACTGAAAGTTCAAGACCATTTAAAGTAAGCCATGTGTAAAGGGCATCCATGGCTTCATTAAGATATTTGACGGCGGATGGAATGATTTTGGATGATAAGAAGAAAGCTATGTCATCTGCGAACTCAACAACTTTTACTTGAGGGGGAATGGTGACATGCATATCGTGTGTGTATATATTATACAGTAAGGGGGATAATACATCGCCTTGGGGTAAACCCTTCCAAATTGACCTACTCTGAGGAGTAACATCTGGTAGCTCAATGAAAATTTTCCTATCGAGAAAAAGATTAATAATAGATTGGACAAACATGAGGGGTAAGCCAAGGCCTAAAAGTTTTTTTTTAAGAATTGGGATGGAAACATTGTCAAAGGCGCCTTCTATGTCTATAAAGACTGCAAGACATACTTCTTTGTTAGAAATGGATAAATTAATATCAGTGCTGATGATGGCAAGGTTATCTTGTGTAGATTTCTTTTTCCTAAATCCAAATTGGGATGGAGAGAGAAGATGATTACTCTCGACAAAAAATTCTAGCCGGTTTTTAATTAATTTTTCATAAATTTTACTAAGGGTGGATGAAAGAGCAATTGGCCTATAGTTGGATCCAGAATTGGGTGATTTGTTTAATTTTAGAATTGGGATGATTATTTGAGAACTCCAGTCATCAGGTATTATGCCAGTCTGGAAGATTTTATTTAAGATGCTTAAAAAGTGATTTAGAACATTATCATTACTATTTTTGATAATGCTATAAGGTATACCATCTCTGCCTGGAGATGAGTCCTTGACTGTTGATAAACAATTTTTTAATTCAATTAAAGTGAATGGAGAGTCAAGCCAATGATCAGACATAGGAGTGTTGTGGATTGGAGTTATTTCATCTAAGTTAGGTACAGAAGGGGGGGCAATTTTGTCCAAGAACTCGTCTATCCATTTAGAATGAGAAGCTCGAGGAGATGTTGGACTGAAGGAGGATCGAAATCTTCGAATCATAGACCAAACTTCCGAAATTGGAGTGTTCGGAGATACTGAACTGCAGAAGTTGTACCACCCGGATTTTTTTTTTGACCTCAATACCCTTTTGGCATTGGCTTCGGCATTTTTGTATATGAGATAGTTCTCCATAGTCATATTGTGACGATAGGAAAGAGATTTAGCTTTCCGAATTCTCACTACTTTGGAACATTCCTCATCCCACCAGGGAGTTGGAGGGAGTTTTTTGAGAGATTTGGTTTTAGGGGGAGGATTTGATTTATTGATTGCAGTTACGAGCATTGATTTGAAGTTATCGTAGTCATCTTTGACAGATAATGTATTGGTATAGGATAAATTTTGTATAAACTTATCCATATGTGAGTTAAATTCGTCCCATTTGGTGTGTTTTGTTTTAATCTTTGTCGAAATATGGGACTTGTCTGAATGGAAAGAAGTTTGATAAGTGATGGTGATCGGGAAATGATCACTGGAGCAAGGGTCGGGGGACACCACCCACGAGGAGAGAGGTGCCAGATTAATAGAGCATATGGAGAGATCCACTGCACTGGGGTTTGTGTTGGGGCGAGAGATTCTAGTAGGAGATCCGTCATTCAAAAGAAAAAGGTTGGATTCATCTAGGAAATCCATCACACTTCGACCGTCTCGATCACAGAAAGCAGAACCCCAGACGGGGGAATGGGCATTTAAATCACCCAATAAAAAGAAAGGAGGGCTTAGTTGATGGACAATTTGCAACCACGCTTGTTTATTGAAGTGCGATGTTGGGGGAAGATAGATAGAAACAAAGGAAGTGTCCTTTATTTTAGCTGCAACCATTTGAAAGTCAGCATTGGGGGGTTTGATATTATTTATTGGGAAAAACGGAAGGGATTTTTTAATAAAAAGGGCAGCACCACCGCCCGTACCTTCCGGGCGATCATCGCGGAGACAGGAGTACCCTCCCACATTAAAGTGGGTGGATGGAGTAAACCATGTCTCCGAGACAGCAGCCACAGAAACAAGGTTTGAATTTAATAGGTTAAGAAGGTTTGATTTGTTAGAAATAGCACTGCGGCTATTCCACTGAAGAATTCTGACATCTTGAAGAGCCATTTTGAATAAATGATTTTAATGTGGAAATAATAGAAGCAGCGTTGGACGGTAGATTAGTTTGAGAAGAAATTAGGTCAATTAGAAGCATAATAAGAGTTTGAATAAATGAAGAATTATCTTGGGAGAGTTGTTCAGAAAGCTTTTGATAGTTTGTTGAGGATGAATTATAATTGTTTGCGCACCCATTTGTGGCGTGTGAAAGAGGAGAACCATTGGGATTTAAGAGAAGTGAGTTGTGTTGTTGCTGATCGTATCCACGAGCCTGTTTAGAGATAGGGTTTTTGTATGTGAATTTTGTTGAACGGGAAGATGTTGAGGAGAAGGCGAGAGGGTTGGATGAAGAGTTACTGGATAAAACCTCGGAAAATGATTTTTTGACAGGCGGGAATAATTTAGAAGCCTGCAGAAAAGACAAGTTCTCAGAGGCCATAGAAATTTTTATATTTTTTTGGCGAGATTGTTCGGGGCAAGAAGAGTTAATGGCGGAATGAGCGCCTAAGCAGTTAAAACATTTAGGTGAAGAGAGAGAAGAACATTGGTCAGCCGAGTGGTTTTCTCCACATTTGAAATATCTGGGAGGGGATCTGCATGCAGCTTTGGTATGACCAAAACGGCAGCAGTTGTAACATTGAGTGGTGGGATAAGTGTACATTTCAACTGGTAAGGAGTTGAAAAATAAATAAATATGGGAGGGAAGAGATTGTCCTTCGAATGTGATGACGACAGATTGGGAGGGCTTCCAGGAAACGATGCCCTCAGAGGTGTCCTTATAATTTAGCCTCCTGGCTTTTATGGGATTGCCGATATGTTGGGGGGTTGAAAGTGAGGACAGGATTTCTGGAATGGACAGATCGGTCGAGATACCCCTGACCAGGCCCATTCGAGTGACATTGAAAGTTGGGATGTACGCCTTGAATTTAGAATTTGATGAAATAAATATATTTTTGATAAAGTTGTTGGCGGCTGAACCTGACAGGAATTCGACAGAGATTCGGAAGCGACCCTCGGCTTTAACACCTCCAGGTTTAATCGAAAGGTTCTTGTTATTTGAAAGAAATTTACCAAATTCAAGAGGATGGATGGTTTTACCTTGTTCAGTTTTTTGCGCATATACAATGTAGGGGCCACGGGAATGAGTAGAGTAAAAGATTGTTGGAGGAGGTTGAGGAAGAGCTGGAGGGGACTGAGGAGACAAAGGCGAATCATGTTTTTTTGGGGAAAGGGGACTAAATTTTCTTTTTTTAATTGAGGTTAGGATGACAGATTCATTGTCTGAAATGTTTGAATGTTCTGAAAAGTCTATTTTATCTGAAATGTCTCCATCTGGAGGGTCAGGAGGGGGATCTGGGGGCTTTGTAAGGGGTACAGGAGGGAAATCCTCCTCCATTGTTCAAAAAATTACAGCTAAGTAATATAAAAAGTGACAGAAGTAAAAAAATTATATAAATATCTGAAAATGAGCAGCAAGAAGTGACTCCTGGAAGATCAGGGGGGAGAAGATTCCAACACACTAAACTTTTTACAGCCAAAACACAATAAAAAGATTGGTTTAAGAATATTTTTTGAAAGAGCAAAACAAAAGACATGTTTGAAGCTTAAAATTTTGTAATTTTTAAGCACGAACGTATATTTCATATATAAAAAAAATTAAAAGGAAATTTTATCTACTTTCGTTTCTATAAAGATATTTGTTTTTACGACATCTTTAAAAATAAGATACATACAAGACATTTAAAATACGTTGGAAAAAAATTCCGAAAATCGTTCATGAATTATTAATAAAACAAGTATATATAAACGCTTGTCTGGACACAGGTGTACCCTATTGATCATAAAACCCAATGTAAATATTCTTTACATAGATAAATAAATAAATAAAATAAAATAATAAATGGATAAACAACCTCCTCTGGCTGTGTAACCGGTTCCATGGCAATTCAGAATGAAACCAACTCAGAAACACCTCAGAAAGGTCATTAAAAGCTATGAAAAAATAGTTTTAAAATAGCCGGTAACCCTAACCTAACTTAACCTATTTAACCATTTTTTTTATCATCACTCTTAATGAACTTTCTGAGGTGCTTCTGAGTTGGTTTCATTCTGAGTTGTCTGGTCACCGTGTAATCAATGTATATATCTTTCCATGAACAATTTTTTGTCATTTTTTAATTAGGTTTTTACATAACGCTCATTTATCAATTGAATAAAATTTACACGACTTTTTTTAGTAAGGCTAGTAGTGTATATGTCATAGTAAAAGGTCGATATGCAGTCTCTTCGCGGGATGCCTGGTTTATCTTAGGTTTGACCATAGCTAAGTTAACTAAGACTTCAAGTCAGACCTGAGGATTGACTAGTCAAACCTAGGATTGACTATAACGTATATAATAAGTTACCTACAATAAAATCTTGATTAAAAATAACAAAATACACCATTAAGGCTTTTGTGATATTTTTTTATTTGAATTAACTTACATTAATGTTATTAATTATACACATAGATATTTAATTAATGAAAAGACAGGGTTATAAAGTGTAACAACAACAAGAATATTATTTTAAACAACATGTATGAATATGTAGTTTGGTAGAACTGCATCGATAAAAGTATAATATTATAAATATAGTATTAAAATACAGCCATTTGATTAACACCGAGAGAATAGCAGGATAACAAGCTTAATATGGGGCCTTAGTCTAAAATATATTAAATTGAATGACAATATTTTAAATACATATATTTATATAAATATCGATTTTGATAAAACATTAAAAATACACACATTTCAGGAGGTTATCTTAATATTATATAAAAGTAACACAAACATTGTTTATTATAAATAACTTAACATAAAATCAGAAAAAAAAATATTTATCAAAAAATATTTGTAAAAAATACAGAAATGGCTGCATATATTTTTTTATCAATAGAGGGTCTCATACAATAAGGCTCTTAATTTTTTTTATACGCTAAATAAAGACATGCATTAATTGTAGCTAATTTAATCACAATATTTGACGAAAATATTGCGTGTGATATGTAACGGGCGGCGGGCGCACCCAAATCGATATGTTCATATGAAGCGGTTCGGTCTACTGCCGCTAGGGCGCAGTGGCGAGGTGAAAACCGACAAACTAAACAGAATTCAAAACATGTTCAACACGATGAATCTTCCATTTAATGGTTCGAATCTTCGTTTAAGCTTTCAGAGATGCTTTCAGATCCACGTGAAATTTTGAAACTGAAATGTAGATTTTCAGATTATTAATATTGTATGAAAAATTAACAAGAATAGTACAGTTTTTAAAGGGCTCTCAGTTTTAACGCAACCCAACGACTTATTAATGTCAAAACCACCATATTTTTTTAATGTTTAACATTATAAAATGTTAAAATTCGTTAACAATGTACGACATGGGAATTATATTTTAAAATATTTTATTTTTTAATCTACATAAGTGAAATATTCATATTTTGCATGCACTATTAAATACTAAAGAAAAACTAGATTATGCAAATATTTTAACATTCAGTATGTGCTTAAAATAACTTTATTTCAAATACATCTCTAATTAAAATACCTAATTGAGAAACCTGAAACTAAACAAGCTTTGCCTGAAAAAGGACTGAAACAACAGAGATTTTTTTTCGTGATAATTATTAACTTTTAAATTAAATAATTTTTAAATAACTAAATAGTTGTATTTATTGACAAATTGATTGAAAATTAATAAAACTACTGGATAATAATAATATAAAAAATATGTTTAACTGTAACAAGTGACGTGCATTATTGCAATAAGCGAATATATAATATCCTAAGGTAAATATGTTTACTTAATTTAACCCGCTAATGATATGACTGCGATATGATACGATATGATATAGTTGTAATAATAACAAGTTATTTGCATATATGACTAAAATAGGGGTTTGGTATACGATTAACAAATAGATGCATTAAATATATTCTATGTAGGTTTTTCAAAAAATTACATTTGATTATATATGTAGATAGGTATATGAATATTACTAGAATAATATATGTATATCAAACATCCACGTGATATGTATCGACTCCCCCTGTATATATTTTCCATTTCATTCAGTTATTCAGGGATATTAATATTTGAATTAAACACCCTGTTTTGTATTTTTTGTTTGATTGTTCTCGATTATCATGACCTTTGTTTATCAAGAGATAAATTATTATCCTCTTTCCATAACGACATTTTTGACAATGATATGTTTAAAATATGATTTTGTAAAGGTTTACGAAAATTTCCAGGTCTTGGAATGAATTTGAATAGTTGAACAGTAACTACTGTAAATTTACCTAGTTTGAAAAACATGTTCGTCTTAAACCTTAAGCGATTGCAAGACTCTTTCCCTTTTATAAAATTAAGTGAATTACGTGAAAAAGTTTATTAAAATAGACATTTTTATCAAATTACATTATTTGAAGTTCACCGGATAAATAATTATAAAGGGAGTTGGTCATGTGCATCTATCGTTCCTGACACTTGAACTAAAGAATAACATCATGACTAATCCCTTATATTTACTTTTCCCACCCTTTATAATTCGGTAAAAAGGTACATATTATTGTGAAGGAAGAAGAGTTTGTTGATGACTTGAAGTGTGCTGCACTTCCAGTTATATTTTACATTTTTCGATTATACTGATTTTTAATCAGAGAAAAATTATTGCACATTTTCAGAACGAGATATGTTTTATATTTATCATTTTCTCATATGAATGCTGTTCGTTTGCATAGTACTCGTTTAATGATTTTTCTGTGTTACTATGCGTTTTCTTGTAATACGTTCATTATTACATCTCAAAATTTTAATAATTATTGTTTGTGAACAAAAATTATAAATATATTTTTTTACCACTTTTCGAAAAGTGGTAAAAACTAAGTATTTTATTAATTTGAATCAAAATGGTGCCACGAAATAAGTTTGCTGTGTTAGAAGAAATAAATATATGTTTTTCCTGGATTAACACGTCTTCATCTTACATCGAAAGTATTCAAACGTTGAAAAACTCTTGTGTAGGATTAACCATTCCTTTTCACTAGAACTCGTACTGTCTATCTCTTTGCTTCTATGCCTCACATTTCTATGTACAACATTTTTCCAAAATTCATATTTTATTTATAAAAATTCAAAAATCGGCATTACTCTACGCATTCAACAATCCATACAATTCAGAAAATAGATATCGATTGGTTATTTCAGTTAAAATCTTATAATCAATTTCAATGATTTGATAATATATTGCAAGTATAAAACTACTTTCAAAGAATCTTTTAAAAATTATATTTTGATTGAGATTCTTATTAAAGTATGTAATATTATTTTGATATGTAATGATATTGATACATTTACTGAAGGCAATATACAAATAACCTGACACAAATACCATTCAGTACAAGGTTTATGACCTTATGTTTTAATAATATTTAATTCTTTTACCAGTTACCACGAACGATTAGGCGTAGGTATAACATTATGTATATCAGAGACAATTTCACGTTTTACAATCTAATCAACATATCCAACCCGTGTATATAGTTTGAAAGATATATTTTATTTAATAAATTAATACGAACATTTTCCTTACTTCATACAAGCTTACTTTCAATAAATCCTCAAAATTCTGCCCAACACCGTGTAAAGAATCTTCTACAAGTCTGGCCCTTTATGTAAGTGCACAGTATGGCAAAGAATAATGTGATGAATTTCATTGGTATTTATTTACCGATGGCGAATTAATATATAAATGTTTGTTTAACTCGAAGCAGCAATCCAAGTTTTAGAATGAATTTGAATAAAATTCTAGAGAAAAGGGTAAAAATCTCACATTAAAATAAATGGCTCAAACTTAGTAATGCCGCGCATCTTAAAACACTACATAATATTTATAATGAACACGAGTTTTCCTTATGTTACCTATTGGGTATAAAGCGCGATTCATTATAGATGATCAAATTGTTGGAAAAAGTATTAATGGGGTTTATAACACTGCGTTTAATAAAATGTTATTTTTATAACACCGAGAACTCGTTCGCCAAGTTTCTGCGTTGAAATGATTAGAACAAGCTTTGAAAAATAAATTAAAATTTAATGATTATAATTAATATTCTCTGCGACACTGGGCATTTATACAATCATATTTCTGTCTAAATTGGGTTTTATTTAGGTCCTGTTTCAAGGATGCTTATCCTAAGCATGCGGCGAAGCATGCCGCGGTGAGTGGTGGTGAGAGCGGTGCGGAGAGGCACAGAGCGGCCAGCAGCGGTAAGAGTGGGCGAGCGAGCAGAGCCGAAGCAGCCGAGATGCGGCCAGGGATACGCTTGCCGACGCACGCCATGCGCTCCACTGGCATGCTTTGCACACTGTATTCACGGTGCTCGCTGGCCATTGTGCAAAGCGTGCGTTTTTTCTGCATCATCTCGTCATCGCGGTCGCGCAGGCCACTCAGCCAGTCGCTGTACCAACGCAACTCGCAGTCGCATATCAGTGGATTATCTGTAAAAAAAAAATACAAATATAACAAACAATAATATCATGTAATCATGATTTTTCATACTTTTCCATATCAATCGATGACCATATTTCGATAGTCGTACAATGGGGGCCAATATGTCACATTATAAATCTTACTAGGGCTTCACGAAATAGTAAAACGAATTTAGAAGACAAAAGGACATTACAGCATTCTGTGAGAATAATCTTGTTGAATGCAGAATAATATATCTTTTCGGGAAATGGTGCGGATTGCTTTTTCGTATTAGAGTTTCAGATTCTTAGAAATACTTAGATGTATAGTCCCAAATAAAGAACAAATAATTTTGTTTCACCTGCCTGACTCAACTGGTATTATCTAAAATACCGACTTAATCAATCCCAAGAATTTATTATATTGTACCTAACCTTAAGGGAATTTCATCAGATTTCATTTCAGCAGATAGTTATCCCAATACATTGATGTTGATTATTTTTCTTTGGTTCCTATTTAAATTTAAAATGTATTACTATACATCGATCCTGTGCCTTTTATTCTAAAGCTATGACAAAATGGTAGAAAATTAATTTAATTAAACCAATTTATACAGACACATTAGTTAGTTATGAAAAGGTTTTACCTTTCCTTTTTACCTTAAATTTCATCCTTAATTCCAACACTAATCAATCTCAATCAACTTCGTTCCCACGGGAATTAACAAAGATATTGTAAATTTCCGCGTACATGCCCAAATTCAATAATATTTTGAAAATAATAGTACAAAGCGTATTATAAACAATTTAATGCAGAATTTTTCTCGACAAATTCGATTCAATCTCACAGCACTATCAAGTTGAAGAATATAGAATAAAATTTTCGAAGAAAGTGTAATTTTTGTTTTTTTATCCACTTTCAGCGTGATATTATTTTACGAAGCTTGATTGAAAGGTAATATTAAAGTACATAAATTTGAAGTTCAAGTCAATGTCTGAAAGTTTAAACTTGTTAGGTACGTAAAATTAATAAACTGATAACATTTAAATTTAATATAATAAATTAAACACAGCATCGTTTCGGTGTTATTTCTAATAACTAAAGCGTAAGTTGTGGGTAAAATACTGTTGATTATGTTGTCGACAAAACTAGTCGGTAACTTTATTAAATAACATAACTTTGCTTGAAAACATGATTCATTATTAGTAAATCATACTGTATTTTTAGTTCAAGCTAATTAGTTTTGGAAACTAACAAGCATGCTTCCGTCAGGAGAACAATATGTGAAATAAATACAACAGAGTATTAAAATGCAGTTAGGTCAGGTGCAGGAGAGAGAAATTGAGCGGCTATAATTATTATGGAGGCAGTGGCAGGTAAGGCGGGGAATTCAAGTTTAGAATTATTATAATTTGTTTCATTTGGCTCCAACATCACCATTGTCTCATTTAGCCAAACTTTAAGGGCCCTCAACCCGAATTTCTACCAATTTCTTACATATTTCCCTTAAACACGGTAAGTTTTAAAGCTCTTAAAAAAGTATAATATGTTATTCTTGAAGATAATATCTAGACATTGCCTGCGCCGAAACGCAAATTATGTAAAATTGCCTCGATAGAAAAAAATCGCAAAGTATGCTCCAAAAATTATTACAAACACGTTTGTTTATTACAAGTTATATATGAAAAAATTCACAGTGTTTCTTTAAATGCTGTTTAAGACAATGCCCGCGAGATTTTTGCTCTATTTTAAACGAGACGTGTTTTATTTAACATTTTCGCATCGATTTTAAGCGCTGTAAATTTTTAGCGCTCTCCTCTAACATTCGTAATTTCGTATCTCTCCATCTTCTTCTTTTCGAGCCCGGTTGCGATGAAAATATTATTTCTAATTATGTGTACGTGCAAGAAAGGCTTGTTCCTTTTTTGAAAGACGTATTTTTAACGATAGAAGTGAGCGGCTGAGCTGGGAGCCTGACGGACTCTGTGGTCGAGAGGTTCGAATCCCGGCGAGCGAAAATGATTTTAATTTGTGTTATTTCACAATTTAATCATTAAAAGTAATATAAGGTACGCTTGCGGCACGTTCCAGACTGGATGATAATCTCAGTATCGCCCTGGTCTACGACCACCATTCAGAATTAAAACGTTGCTTGAAATGGCTTAAGCCGTGTGTGGTGACCAGATCTAAAAAGCCAAGTACTTCCCCACCTTCCTATTCGCCATTTCATTCCCCTCCCCACTCCTTCAGCCTCACACATAGCTCAATTGGGGGTGCCATAGTCTCGCTGGCTGCAGACGGGAGTAATTGGAATTCTCATGTGGTATTCAAATAAAAAAGGTGGGAAATAGAGTAGTGGCGAACTGCAGGTAACTTCGAACGATCGAGTTTTAGAAGATCCACTCCACAATGTTACCAGCCAAGCCATTCGAAAGCCAGTGGTTGAGTGGGCATAGCGCTTGGGTTCCACCCGGGCGTCGCGTGTTCGATTCCTCAGCTGGCTAAGTCCTACATATTTCTGTGGTGGTAGTAGGAGATTTTCAAACATTGTTGGGTTATTGGTAACCCGGGAATGTTTGTCTTTCTTTTAAACAAAAAAAAGCCACTTCGCTCTCAGCACTCAGCTGAATTTCATAAAGGGAAATGGTGCATGCCTTTAATATTTTTTATGAGGAACATTCAATGTTCTGGGGTAAGGACGATTTTTTCGGTGGGACAAAGGAGAACGTTTGCCATTACCCCTAATATAAACAAGTAACCAACTCGTGTTAGTTTTCAGATTCCCGCAAATACACAAGGAACGCTGAAATTAGATGCTCTCTGGAGGACCTTAAAACTGCTATGGAATATGTAAAACAAGGAAGATTAGAAAAGAGTCATCGAAGTAGGTACCAACTGCATTTCCCCTAATATAAACAAGTAACCAACTCGTGTTAGTTTTCAGATTCCCGCAAATACACAAGGAACGCTGAAATTAGATGCTCTCTGGAGGACCTTAAAACTGCTATGGAATATGTAAAACAAGGAAGATTGGAAAAGAGTCATCGAAGTAGGTACCAACTGCATTTCCCCTAATATAAACAAGTAACCAACTCGTGTTAGTTTTCAGATTCCCGCAAATACACAAGGAACGCTGAAATTAGATGCTCTCTGGAGGACCTTAAAACTGCTATGGAATATGTAAAAGAAGGAAGATTGGAAAAGAGTCATCGAAGTAGGTACCAACTGCATTTCCCCTAATATAAACAAGTAACCAACTCGTGTTAGTTTTCAGATTCCCGCAAATACACAAGGAACGCTGAAATTAGATGCTCTCTGGAGGACCTTAAAACTGCTATGGAATATGTAAAACAAGGAAGATTGGAAAAGAGTCATCGAAGTAGGTACCAACTGCATTTCGAAGATACCTGTTTTTGAACAACTAATAATCCGGAGATTAATAGACGATCAAGAAGATTATTTTATTAAAAATTTGTTTAACATTAACTCCAGACAGGAGGACGTTTTTGAGGAAAAAAATGATATGATGTTCTGCAAAGGAAAGCGTACGAGGGGTGGGTTGCAATCTGGGGGTCAAAAGGTCTCCCTCAACAAGTCTCTCCCGATCAAGCCTGCCACGATGCTGGTGGTTATATACATCCACCACCAAGACCCGGACAAACCTCACCCTCCAGAGCCCGGAACACCTGCTAAGTCACCACAACGCAGCAAACCACTCGGAGATGATCTTGCAGATGTGTTGGTTATCCAATAAATGGGATGGTCCGATGCTCTGTATTGAACCCGCTTGCAGAGCGCGGGTGTAAACTGTGCGCTCCAAAGTTTAAGTTTAGACTTACGGAATTCGATACTTTGTTTGTGTGAAAGCACTATGAAACAATACAATTAAAATAGTATATTCAAAAATGCTGCTACAGCGTGACTAAACCACTGCATAATATTTTAATATATATTTAGAGACAGAATCATTATCCCAGTTGTCAAAAGCAACCCACACAAACGAAAAATATTGCACTGTTAAATGTAAAAAATGATCCCATGGTAAAAATATGTAGCAGTGAAAAAAGCTGTTCCATAGGATTCATTTGTGATTCAGAAAACGTTCGATATCGTTCACCATTACCCCTTGCGCTTTGGGTAACTCTAAACAGCAAGCTTCTGTTATATATTTAACTAGCAGACCCGGCCACACGTTGCTGTGGCTAACGAAACACAACGCCATTACCCAACCTTTATAAAATCCACACCACCCGCCTTGCCAGCTGCCCGCTGACCGCTGCCTGAATTGAATATTTGAATTTCTCGGCTTTTCTCTACTATAATATTATACATATAAACCTTCCTCTTGAATCACTCTATCTATTGGTGAAAACCGCATGAAAATCTGTTGCGTAGTTTAAAAGATCTATGGGCATATACATTTTGAGCGACTTCATTTTATACTATGTAATGATAATAATTTTCCCGGTTTAAAAAAAATCATTATTTTATCTCAAAGGGAAAATACCAAGGATTGTTGTTTATAAGTTTTTATTTACGATTTGTTCTTCAATTTTTTCCCTACCCTCTTCTACGCCGATTGAACAATATTTTTTCAGGTACCTTTTATAAATTTACTAGCTTTCCCGGCCACGCGTTGCTGTGGCTAATAAAACACAACGTCATCTACTGGATGGTTATCCAACCTTTATAATCACCGCCGTCTTTGAGTTTATCTCGAAGAGACAGACAGATGCCGTGGAGGACTTTAATTTATAATACGTAGAGATGGTGTGAAAGATTATAATAATGTGGATGAAATGCTTGGGGTTACTAACGTATTTAAGTTAATAAGGATTAATACTGTATCTGTCTAAATAACTTTTCAATTACCGCAATGTACGTGACCATTTTTTTAGAAGATAGAATGGGTATAGTAAGCTATCCGTAAAAGATAGATATATGCCTTCGCGGACTTTTTATGTAGATCTATAAAAGAGGAATATCCCACTATGCATTGATTTGTTATATCCCAAAAGGATTAGGCAGCGTTTTCGATGAAAGCTACAAGGCGGCTTGGCTTTTTCCGACACTTCTAACAATTATCGTTATGTTTCAACCAATTTACACAAATCTTTGACAAATTACATATCTAAACCTTCCTCACAAAACACTTAATAAGTTCAGTAGTTTTCGAGTTTATCGCGAACAGACAGACGACGCGGGGGACTTTAATTTATAATATGTAGAGATTTCAATCACTGATAAACAAAGGGATTCAATTTTCAAAAACCGAAGTTCTTGAAAACAGATACCTAATCAATTTCATCGGCCTAATTGGGGCCTGGTTACCTGGGACGATCGACATAACACTATATCAATACGATATCGGTCAAATCTGTTATTTATGGTCAGTTATCAATATGTGCTAGCACCAAAGATATTGATTTGAATATATTTGGCTAGCACGCTCAACAATAAATTGATAGGGGGTATTCGATAGGGTTGTTTACAGCGACTGTAGCACGGTTGACCGATAAAATCCGTTTATTAATACAAAATTTACTAAATCCGGAATCTATGGTCAGTTAGCAATATTCGCGAGCACAGTGCACAAATGATTCCGACAGTCGGTTGACACAAGGCGCCGTTTTTAGTGTGGCTTCCGGAGTGTCGGACAAGCTGTCAATGTACAGATTTTTTAAAATAATGTCGTTCGATACGCAAAATAACAGGCTAATTAATGAATGGAGAAAGAACTCTTAGAATTTAAAGAAATCCTTTTAGAATTTAAAGAATCTCTTAGAATTTAAAGAAATTCCTTTCAATTTCGAGAAACGAAATTTGTTAAAATGTCGTATAACTAATTAACTCCCGTTTAGTCTCAAAAAGTACATGCGAAGCGCCAATATATATTAAAGTTAGTATTTCAATTCGAAATTGTCAATTTGTTGGAATTTTTAATTTTTACGTAGCACATTTCACACATTTTTACGTAGCATATTACGTAGTAATTTTTACGTAGCACATTTTTGAAACATTTTGACATTTAAGTTCATAAAAAGAACCGCCAGTGTTGCCATCGTATATCGATTCCTTGCTTATTCCATTTCATGCGGATTTTTAATGTATATTAAAGAGGGTGTATTTAATATTATTTTGTTATCTAAGTAAAAATCTCTATGTAAATTGATCTTTAAAATGATCAAAAGATGAAACTACTTTGTAGCGATAATGGACATTTAGTAAGCCTTAAAAAAGCTGGTCTGACGGTGCACCTCTTGGCAGGTTCCACGCAGTCAAGGAAATGGTGTGCGTTTTTTTTCTAAAAATTACGTCATTGAGTACAGGAACGGTAATGGCTTCATATTATGATAAAGGTCGATTAGTGAAAAAGGCAGGTCTGAAAAATGACTGCGCTGAACCTGCCAAGAGACGCACCGACAGACCAGCTCTTTTAAGGCTTATTAAATGTCCGTTATCACTACAAAGTAGTTTCATCCGTGTACTCGATGACGAAAGGTTTGTGTAGCCAGGCTCCCGGTATATAAATAAACAATAGTTTGACGTTTCCGAACCATAAAAATTGAGGGCTACTTGGAAAATATCTCAAGTGTTGCCAGCGTATATCAATTTCTTATTTATTACCTTACATTGCCTTATAAATATCGGTTCGGTATAAAATCATCGGAAGTTTCGCCTGTCGAGTCTAAATTGTAAAGTTAACGATTTCAATGTGCTAGGACCCTAGGTTGATAGATTTTATTTTATTTGGCGACATCAGTTTTCTTTCAAATCAGTATAATGTAGGTCACACTTCTACGAAATTTCCGTTTTAAGTGATTTTAATATGTTCAGATAGATTTTCCTAAAACAGAGCTGTATTTACGAAACGACGAGACGTGCATAAAAAAACGGAAATTTTATTGAGTTATAATTCTCGATCCCAACCCCTATTTAGCCAAAAGTGTGATAAATTTTATTTTAAAGAATGCTGGATGTAAAATAATTTAATATCCAAAGTGTAATGGAGCTTTCCTGAGAATAAATGTAAATCTATTCCATGCGTAAATCAAATGAACGTACCAAAATGCCTTTTACTTTTTGTTGGAATATTGGACGGAATAATATTATTAAATTATTTAAATATTCAGGTACAACTGTACCGCGAAGAATCGTGTTAGAGAGACCATGATGTGAATGTAATGAATGATATTATTTTGTGTAAGGGGTTATTTAATTTGATGTAACAATAATTTAAATAAAAGGCGTCTTGATAAGATTTATAGCCATGCGTAGTCAACCCGCATATATTTGAGATAAATTTGGTTGACTTGGAAAATATCGTGTAACAGAAAGAATATTTAGTAAAATGTGGAACGTAGATTCGTAGATTGCATTCTACTCATGATCGTCTCTGGATGAAAAATAAAAGAAGTCATTTGTACACATACCTAGGTATGTTTTTTTTCAAAAGGGACGTTTAGAAGATTTGGACATTTTAGTCTATGGACGGTGACGAAATAACAATATGACACATTCTGCGACGCAGTCGAGGACTCCTGAGAATCAAATACTTTAGTCAGGTCATGCCAAAATTTGCAAAAAATATAAGAATATGTATAAGACGATGTATGACTTTGAATGAAGAAAAGAGCCAATACAACAGTTGCGCGGGGGTACATCTGTAATTACTGGTTAGTTTAGTTTAATTAGTTAGTTTAGTTACCTAATAAGGAAACGTACCCACACTACGTGACCCGTTCAGTGGGGCAGCGGGGGACTTAGGTTTTTAGTCACCGGGTTAGGGGGGGGCGGGGGTTAAAAATTGCAAAAAGTTGGTCACGTAGTATGGGTACGTTCCCTAAATTAGATAGCACTTACGACTTTTGTGAGAAAAAGCAAAAAATGTGTATTTTATTAGAGTGCCTAAATACAAAGGCAATAGCATAAAAATCGCTTGGCGAATGGAATTTAGAAACGCTCGATGTCAAACGAAAATTTATTTATTTTGTAAATAGTTTCAAACGAAAGAAAAAAGTTAATCAAAGGAAACTGTCACAGGAAATCTCAGCCATAATGTTGAATTTTTTAAATTGTTTTTTATATGTGTTCAAACATTTCTTTTCACTCTTTTTGTAGTTTACGCTCTTTTTTTATAAAGTAAATAATAATTTTATTTTAAATATACTCAAGCGAAACGGTAGGAGAAGCTTTAACCGTCTGCTTGTTTAGGAATAAATACATCCCAAAACACGTAATCGCATTATACTTTTATAAGACCAAAAGCGTCCCGAGTGACCTTACATTTTAAAAGCTATATATCTCTCTTCCTGTCATGCAAATATATGTATTTTTATTTTAACCAGAAAGAGATCGAAATAATGCTTCTTATTGTCTTTGAAATATGAAAGCTATCTTGCATAGATATGTTACAATCTCGATCCAAAGTAAGTTTCAGAATTTACGCGCGGGACCGAGGCTTCCGGAATGAGGAGTGCGAACATATTGCACCAAGCAGACGGGTTAATTTATCTAAACTTTAGGTTCTTTGGAAACGGCTTCGCCCTTACGGCGAAGGTTAACCTGGAATCACTCTTTACATTAATTTTGCCTATGGATCGGTTTACTGGGAGCTCTGGGAAGGTAAAGGGTTTAAGGAGTGTGTAGGAATCTGGGGTTCAATGTGTCCTGGTCATCCGCTCCGAGACCCGGACAAACCCACAAACCCGGGCACCCCTGCTAAATCACCAAACGTAGCGAACCACTTGGGGTGACCAATGGCAGATGTGTTGGTTATCCAATATAGGTTCCCGGGGTGGCGGTATCCATTCCCGCCTCCCAAATTGTAAAAAAATGGCGATGAATGGCGGTGAATGATCATAAATATCTCGGTCCCTTTTTTCGTTGACTATTTTCCACGCGTTATCATTTCTTTGGCTAGTCTGGTATTTATGTTTTTTTTCAAGTAGATTTCTATTACGTTAGTTAACTCACCCATAATGTCCACCACTCGTAGTGTATCAACAATCGGCTCCATAATTTCCTCTGGAATGTGTGTGAGCTTGTTATTCTGCAGATTGAGGGTCTCCAAAGAATTGAGGTTTTCAAAACCCATGGCTGGCAGGACCTTTATGCTGTAAACAAATTAAAATCAAAAATTATTTCGAAACCCTTCTTCTGAATAACACATGATTTTCTGACACTGTGGGTGTAATTTCTTTCCCTCGTGCAATTTAAAATTAAAACACTTAAAGTGACCCTTTATATTCTTAACATCCATTGTTAAGTGGTCGCCGTGTTACGCTGTACACGATGGTAATACCTGCGTTATATAATAATACGGCAGGGTAGCTCCCTCTCATTAATGATTCACGACCGCAAATGTAGTAGATGAATGATGGCAGCTTATAATCCATAAATCAACAGTTTTAATGATTTATTGTGGCTACAATATGATTAGAACATAAACATCGCATGCTGTTCCATTTTGTGTGAGAGACACATTATAATAATTGTAATCGAATCGATATAATGTTTTCCAATGTCGAAACAAAGGGAATTGGATTCATCTGCCTGATGGAATATAAAAAAAATTTATACCAAAATAGTTTTAAAAGTATTAAATAAACAATGTTGCTTTCTTCTCTTTCTTAAGCCTATTTTTCAAACAGTCTTGCACTATTGATTATTATCAGAGTATATAATGTAAATATTATTACGGTGATTGCGAATACACTAGTGCAGGGGTCGGCAACCTGCGGCTCGCGAGCCACATGCGGCTCTTTGGGTGTAAAGCTGCGGCTCTTTAGTTCCATACGCAAATATTATTTATTTTATAAAAAAAAACATTTAAAAATCGTTCTGAATCTGAGAATTACGCACCATTTATATCCCTCAGCCACTTATACTCGCTTTTCTCCGCACCCCTCCCCCGTGACACGCGTCGTCACTGTCGTCAGTCCGTCGGAAGCTCTCGAATGACGCCGTCGTCGGATGTTTCTATGCAAGTTTTAATTCGCTTTCGACGCAAGACAGTTTGGCGTCTTTACCAGCGCTTTGGCTGTGACGTGTATTTATAGCGATGTATAGAAACTGAATTTGCCACATTAAGATGAATATATACGTGAAATCCTATTTAGATACTATTTTGATTAATCTTTACGACGAATCGGCTTACAGTATGAACATATAAATCAGAACAGATAAATCAAAGCTTTTACTAGCTTTTCTATGTATTGGAATTACAATAAAACTATTATTTACGTAACAAAAAATATAAGCGTAAACTACAAAAAAAAATGTTTTTTCATGACTTAACTATGAATTAATACAAGAAACAATTTTAAAAAAATACCTCTTCATGGCTAAGACTATTTTTGAAGTTTTTCATGTTCTAACTTTTTTTCGTTCTTATAAAATTATGCACAAAATAAATAAAAACCACTTTTTCGCTTACTAGCCTCGTGCAAAAAGACGCTCGATTTTAAAATTTTGCAGGCATGAGATTCGAAATATTTCTAGCGTTTATATTCCTCTTAAAAATAAACCATATCCGAAAAGAGGTTTACAAATAGGAGAGTTTGGACTTGAAAGTGTTATAGACCTTAAACTTTATTTTTTTCTAGGCTTATTAGTAGACTTATAAAAAAAATTATAAATATTTTTAAGGGCCAAGGTATGTTCTATACGCAGTATTTAATAGAAGCATCTATAATACTTCTAAGCGATCTAATTTTCAAAACAAAAATATACGATTTTGTATGATTTTGCATTATTTAATATGGCTTCATCTTAACATTATTAAGGAAGCGCCCCCTTTGCCACGTAAAATTATCCACCCCCCCCCCCTTCTAAAAAAATATTTATGCAATACTATTTATTGTTGGCAAGAAAAAAAAATTGTGCCTCTTTAAAAACTTGAATTTTGTTAATTGTAATTTTTTACTCTTCCCACTCAAAAGGTTGCCGACCCCTGCACTAGTGTAACTAAGAGAAAGAGATGGACCAGAGCACATTTTTCTCAAAATACCCAACTTTTCTTCATATTGTACTGAGAATGCTTAATAATAATTATGGAACTGCTCATGTTCACATATTTCAAAATGGTTTTCTGTTAATCATTCCGTAATAAATGTTTGTAAAAATTACCGCCCGAGAGGTCTTTTTCAGAAAAAAAAATTTTGACCAAGTTATTGAAAAATTAAAGACTTATTCCATTGATTTACAAAAACAAAATACTTCGGCTTCTTTTTTTATTGATATATTGGCAGTATTTTTTTATTAAACATTATTTGGTAATGTGAGTCACTGTGAACTATGTTCTTTTACCTTTTTTGTCCTTTAATCCATACCTTAATTTGGTTCGTGAAATGTTTTTTGTTCCCCTTATTGTATGTATCGAGTAAAAATTATGTATTGAATGCTTTTATTGAATGGTATTTGTGATGTCTTTGTCCAAAGCTTGTGCTTATCGAACTAGATTTTAAGTTTTGTATAACTGGTCTATTAATCTTAGTTAGTGGTTGTTGAAATTTGGCTTTGGTCAACGCACTTTAGTGGTTGTAAAACCAACATGGCATTTTTTCGGAATTTTGACGGCTGATTAATAAATCTAATTTACGGTGAATGTTTGCACCAAAGTGTTCCGGTTTTCCATGATGTGTTTACCAAAGTCAACGTCTTTGTTATGTTTGATACATAACGGAAGCGAATTGCCTGTTCGTACACCACAATTATAGACCCTGCAGGGCGATCACATAAGTTTGCTCTCCGCCGGAAAAAGATTTTATGGTCGATTACCCAACAAAGAGAGAAATAATAATAAAAGCAAACGTTAAGTAAGTTTTTCAATTACAAACATCCTCTAAAGTCAAAAAACAAAAACCCAAAGAGCTGGTTATGTCCTGAATTCTACCACCGAGAGTCATAAAAACTTCTGGTCCGCGATTAAAAGTTCTATGTATTATTTATCACAATTCTGCATCAGGGGACTTGTGTTTTCTTTGGAGGGAGTTTTATCTTCGCGTATTATTTAGAATCAGTGTTACGGACCTCAAGTTCCTCTTTTTGCCATCTTCCCGTTTAATACGGAAAGTTTTTAGTACTCGACTTTCTACGCGACTCTTCTCCATATACCCATTTATCGCTGGACTTGTTGGGACTGTAAACTTATCTTGGAACACCTCAGTTACCTCACGTACTCTCTTATTAATATTGGAAACGTTTTCCAATTATTATGGCGGCTACCGAGTTGCTTAAAAATGTCTTTAATCAAACGCAATTGTTCCACGCACTTTGCCTATATCAGAAATAAAACTTATATTTCTTTAATAACCTAAGACGGTATTACAAAAAAATATCCTACTAACATCATTAAAAGCAGAAAGACGCGATGTCTGGTCGCAATCATCAAACATCACTGTGCATTATAGTTCCATTAGATTAACTGTTATTTTTTCAAATATAACGTTTAACTAAACTATAAAGTGATTGCCTTTTTCAAAAATACATATATTTATTATGTCATTCCATTAAATTATTAATTATTATTTGGTACATTAACAAATATTTTGAAACATAATTTAATAATGTGGCTCTCACTGGGTGCCTTACCCGTGCTGAGGCCCCCATTTTTCAATACAAAATTCAATGACATACTAATAAATTAATTATTGTGTTATATTATATTTGTATAGGCCAAACGACCCGCATTTTTTTGCTGGAATCAAAAATAAAAGAGCGATACTGCAGATTTTATGAACCCGCCATTTCCTATTTCCATAAAAAATGTTCATCAAGACTCGGGTACGAATAGTTTTCAGTAAAATTATGTTAAGAAAATACAGGATTCTTTGGAAACTCCACAATTTAAAAAAACCCTTCTTAAACAAGCTGAAAACTGATCTAACTTTATTAATTTAACACACGGGAAAAAACTTCTCGTATTCCCTTACAGCAGTTTAGACGTGTACGGCAAACAAGTTGACTTGTAATTGAGTCGTATTTACTGGAAAGTTTCAACACACCGATAAGTTGTCTGAAATAATGAAATTACGCTAATCTAAAATCAATTAAAAAATCTTCATTTGTTTATCAGCCGGAATGTTGTTCAAATAATTTATGTACTATTAACTGCCTTTATCAATCTGCTAGCACCACCGAGATATTTCGTTGGATCTTTTACTTCTGTAACATGCGCCGTTTAAGAGAAAAAGGAAGCCGTTACAACGATCTCACAATTACAATCAGCGGTTCGCGTTCACCCGTCGCAAAAGTAATATAGTGTCGTTGAAGGTACTGTGGTTATCAAAAAAACCTACCTGTTCTTCTGCAGATTGAGGAAGGTGATGGAGTCACCGTAACCCGTGAAGGCATCCTCGGAGATGACGGTAATGTTGTTGGAGCGAAGGTCCAAGTGGCGCAGCCTGTGCAAGGGGCGCAAGGCGTCCGATGGGATCATGTGTAGACGGTTGTCGCCCAGGCGCAGGTACTGCAAGTTTTCTGGAAAAATAAAATGATACATTACTGTATTTTTACGATATGATACGGTACCATTGTACCACCTCGATCAGGTATGTACAGGATGTGGCAATCATTTTTTTTCTTGTTTTTCTTTTCCATTTTCCGTTTATCAGTTTTTATTTTGATAAATCGATGATTTTGCGAGACTTTTTTAATAACCCATAAAAATGTTTGCATTGGGTTTTGGCGCAGTATACCCGCTCAAAAAGAAGAAGATAGAGAGAGCGCGCTAATATTAAAACGGTAATATTTTGAATACGAAAATTGTGAAAATGTTTAATAAAACCCGACTCGTTTAAAATAGAGCAAAAATCTCGTCTGGAATGTCTAAAACAGCATTAAATGAAACACTGACAATTTTTTCATAAAATAACTGAAAAAACCGTGATTATAATAATTTTCGGAGCATACTTTGCGATTTTTTTCTATAGAGGGTATTTCAAATAATTGCAGTTTCGGCATGGAGAATGTACCTGTAGATATTATCTTCAAGAATAACATATATATTTTTAAGAACTCTAAAATTTAAAGTATGTAAGGAAAATTTGTAATAAATCGGTTAAAATGCGGGAAGTCGCTTTCAGTTCCAACAAACCATCTGAAAACTTTTACGATATCTTTTGCTAAACCAATAATTAATAACTTCGCAATTAAATTCACTGAAAGGTAAATATTGCACATTGATTGCTTGAATAACAGCAGAAATCAGAAATCAGAAGTCCAAGTACTGTTTTACTTTAAAAAGTTTCTTGTACATAATTTATTCGTGTTCGATGGAACTGAGATAGAGTTCTCGCATACACTCGTATCTACATTGTATATTACTTCCCAATTGCCATATATTAAGGATTTAAAGTGGGCATAACTGAACAATAACCGTTTTGGATAAATAATATTTTACGAAATGTCAAAATTCAATCACCTAGTCTCCCAAAAAGAATTATGACTGGTCACTCAGGTGGAAGGAGAAAAGTGGGAAGACCCAGACGAGACAAGAAGACGAGATAAGAGGGGATGCAGCACAGCTTCTCCAGGTAACAAACTAGAAGTCAGGACAGGAGGAGTTGGAGGCGAATGTTGCGGGAGGCTAGATATGGGCTGTAGCGCCATTGGAGAGAGAGAGAGCTCCTTATCAGATTCAATTTACTCTAAACAGTCTATTTGTATATATATACCATTACTAACTATTAATAATATTATATTGTCTACAACAACTCGAATACCCGGTGATGGTTGTCGCAAACATTTGGCACTTGGAGATGAGATGATAAATTCAATGGTGATAGTTGTATAACCCTGTTAAACCCCTTGGGTATTTTTGTGCCATTTAGTAAACGGTATATCGATAACAATAGAGTTTTTTGTATACTTTATATCACTAACAACGGTGGACTCATTAAAGTTGTTCTACTTTAGTATTACTGTGAGATACATTTATTAAGTAGCTAGGTTCCCTGTTGCTAAAATGTATGAAATACACATTTCAAACAACTCGCATGCCACCCATTGTAATTTTTTTGAACAAATTTCATAATGCCAGAGCGCACCATAGAAACCTTTGCCGGAGTGGGCACAACAAAGTTTCGTCAAATGATTTTTCAAATTTACCCCCTGCTGTCCCCTACCGCTACTATGTCTCTTTGCAATCCCTCTCTCTATCCCTCTCTCATACCTCACCCCTCTGTCCCTCCATGCGTCCCCGTTCCCGCTCCCGTGCTTCTTTCCCCTTCCACCTTTCCTGCCTTCCACCTTTCCTGCCTTCCACCTCCCGTGAACACCCCTTCTTCATTCCGCTCCCCCCTCCCGGATTTCTCTTACCATCCGTCCTTTCCTCGCTGCCGCCAAATTTTTTTTTTTTTTTTACATGAGCTCCACACAGGAGGCGCTGAGGAAAATAATTTTCCTCAGGGCCTATGTCATCTTTGGGGATGCTGTGTGGGGTTTTTTTTAGGAAAAGGAAGGAGAGGAGAGTTCTGGGAAGGAAAAGGGTTTAAGGGGTGCGTAGGAATCTGGGGTTCAGTGTGTCTTGGTCATCCGCCTCCAAGACGTAGACAAACCTCACCCCATGAACCCGGGCACCCCTGCTAAATCACCAAACGTAGCGAACCACTTGGGGTGACCTATGGCAGAGGTGTTGGTTATCCAATAAAGGTTCCCGGGGCGGCGGTACCCATTCCCGCCTTCCAAATTGAGTACATGAAATATCTACACATTTTTTAAAACAACTTTTGTATCTTTGCCATCTTTTGTAAAAAACTCACCACAGTTTCATCGAAATCGGATGAATGTTATAGGAACGCGTAAGGGACAAACAGCACGGTTAAGCCCCCCGGTGAGGCCAACATTATTCAATCTTACTGTGAAATGTAAATTAATAATGTATCAAAATAAAAATTAAAATAATCGTACGTTTATTATATACAAAGATAATAATAATTCGATAATTTGTAGAGAGTTGTTTTTGTGAAAAATCACCTCAAAAATGCTGATTTTTATGTACAAAGATTGCCCAAAACCTAATGCCAAGTTTTAATGCCAAGCGTCCCATCTACCACTCTAGTCAACTGTCCGAAAATATTTAATCTATCAAATCTGAGTTCATATTATGATGTGCTATGCTCGTGTAAATAATAAGAAGAATCGTTGTTCGTGCTCCTTATTACAAAGTTTGTAATTACAAACTTTGTAATACATTTGACAACTACACAAAACTTCCAAGCAAGTAATTATATGGTATTTACCTGCCTGCCTTGGAAATTCCCCATATCAATGTCCGCTTTCCAGGAATTAAACATTCAGCTGAGGTCTGACCAAACCAATTACCACAACAAACGATTTATATGATTGGTTTGATACAAAAGTCTTTAGTTTGGTGGAAGAAAATCTTATTGGGTTTTCAAAAACCAATAATTAAATGGATACAAGTCTCAAAGCAAGCTTCAAATGAAAATCCAGAACATGAATACGTGCCAATTTCACCTGCTTTTATTTCGGTACTATCATTTTATGTTAGACACGCGAATTTCGTGATTTTGTCCTAGCAAAGAACGTTACATCGCAATTCCCATTTTTACAATGTAATCTGTTTATATATTTATTTTATTTTAAATGCCCAAAAGGCTTTCTTTTTATGAAAAAATGCAATGAACATATAATATTTTTTTAATCGTGTGCATTTCACACGCGGTAGAAGTGAAACCTATACCTACACAATCTTAACCAATAAATAAAGATTTACGAAATTCCTGTTAATAATAATTTATAAAATAGTTAGAAATAGCTCGAAAATACGGCGTTTGAAGTTTGCCAAGTTTAATTTCTTGTCAAACACATCCGTATCGTTTAAATATTTGTTACTAGGTAAACGTTGTATTGGGGAATGCAAACTATTGTTAGATATAAGTATATATAAAATGTTCATGTTTGTCTAGTTGTTCGCATGGGTACAGGTACACGTTTATTTATTAAGTGGCAGGAGTTCACAAAAATCGAATTTAGAGTTTTAGAACTTTATTAAGGAGGTTAGATTATTTAATTTTCGTCTGTTTTATAACTAACTAACTAACTAACCATCAAGCCGTTTCCCCGCAGGGGTAGGCAGAGAGGACGGACCGCCAAACAACTCGGTCTTGGCACACACTCTTTGCCTCACTCACATTCATACATCGTCTCATACATTCTCTTCTATTATTCTGACTTTTTTTATTTTTTTTTTAAGTATGTTTATTCAGTTTTTTTTTACTTTTACAATATTTCTGTTACAAAAATCTTACAAAACTGATCAATCAGTTTGATTGTAAGAAATCTCTCATTTTTCCCATTTACTTAATACCAATATACTTTTAGGTTTTACACAGTAATTACTAAGTATAATACTTAATTTAAAAATACTACACAGCAAAAAGTAAATTACTTAACATTAATTTCTAATTATTATAAACTACTAATTATTATGATGTTTATGAAAACATTGTATGATAGTAATTTCCAAGTATTTAATCAATTTTCGATCTAGGTATACAATATTATTTGGTTTCATGTTCTATTGAGATAGAATGATTTAACTTTTTTTTTGATTTTTGAATAAGATGTCTCATTTTTAATATTTTTAGGTAATGCGTTAAATATTTCCGGAATTTTGTGCCTCTTTGTTCTATCACCGTATACATTATGAGATTTATCAATAATAAACATTTGTGCTTCTCTATGCCTAGTAGGGTAGTTGTGGTTTACAGGTTTTTTGAATTCTGTATTCCAGAATTCATCTAGCGTTAATTGGTATTCTACCTTATTACTGTGTATAGAGAGGACATTACACAAGGAGAAAAAAATTTTATAATCGCCTTCACATAATCGAACTCCTTTTTTGCCCGATATCAATTATAGGAAACGGATTTGTAACTGTTCAATTTTATTTAAGTATGTTTTGTACGTTAATCCGTAACTATTTATTCCGTATCCTATATTATTCCGTCAGCACATATAATGCAAGTATCGTCTGAAAACATGTAACATTTACAACATTTTATTACGTTTGGTAAACTGTTTACTTGAATTATATAACACGTCGGCCCCGATATCGACCCTGTTGCTACGCCGGTGCTTGCTAACATTTCATCACTTAAAATTCCGTCAATTTTAACTTTAATTTTTATATTGAACAGATAATTCTTAAAAAAATTTTTTAAAGGACCTCTAATACCACATTCCTCCATTGCCCTTAATAATGTATCATGGTCCAATGTGTCAAAGGCCTTTTTAAAATCTATAAAAATTATACCAACATAATATTTTTCATTTAAATGACTATTTATATGGTCAGTGAACTTAGAAAGCAATTGTGTAGTACTTTTTTCTTTTTGAAATCCGTACTGTGTAGGATTTATGATTCTATTTTTTATATAAAAAATTGTTTTTGGTTAAAGATAGCTCTTTCAATAATTTTATCTATACACGAGATAATCGCTATTGGTCGATAGTTTGTGAAATCTTTGTGGTTTCCTGATTTATATATAGGTCTGATGATGGATGTTTTAAGTTCGTCAGGCATGATACTTTTACTAACACAAAGGGTGATTAATTTATTCAGTATTCAATTTGGTAGGCGGGTATGGGTACCGCCGCCCTGGGAACCATTTATTGGATGACCAACACCTCTGCCACAGGTCACCCCAAGTGGTTCGCTACGTTTGGTGACTTAGCAGGGGTGCCCGGGTTCTTGGGGTAATGTTTGTTCAAGTCTTGATGGCGGGTGCGTCGGCCCACCTTCTGCGTGGCGGGCCGGATTGGGAGATGCTGGTTGAGGGAGACCCTTTACAACCGGTTACCGCTGTCCGGGCCGCTCGGTAGTACAGGGGCCCGACCCTCAGGCTCACGACTGAGGGTGGGCTGCCCCATCAACGAGTGTAAAAACCCCGCCGCTGCTGTTGTGCCGGTTCGTGACCGGAGGGGACCCAGCAGTAGCGTTTGGGGCGCATCGGGTGACCTCTCCAGCCGGACTCTCCCTATCCATCGCCTTGCACCGCAGTGGGTGGATTGGATTCATTCGTTCGTCACTCTTGGACACTCTGATCCCCAGCTTCCTACCCACTCCTCATACCTTTTCCTTCCCAGACCTCCCTCCCCCCACACCCCATCATAAAAACATTTAAAATCATGACAAAACAAACAACAAAAATTAACATCATTACAGCGGCGAGTAGTAGGCGACCCCGGCGCAGGCCAAAAATGTTGGTGAATTACATCAACATTCGCGGCCTGCATACCAATTTAAACTCCGTCCACCACCACCTTTTTTCTCAACGCCCCAACCTACTATTCCTCTCTGAAACGCAGATAGCCGAGCCTGTAGACGCCTCCTATCTGGACTGCCCGGGCTTCACCCTCGCAAGCAAGTTCAGACCTAAAGGAGGTGTCTGTCTCTATAGTCGAGCTGACGTCAACTGTGTGCGACTGTTGAATCTGGAAAACTCCAGATTCGACGTAATGTGGGTACGCGTCAATCTTGCCAGTACGGTAAGATTCTACGCGTGTTTATACCGCTCACCGAACCTTAGCGAATCAGACACGTCCGAGCTCTTCAAACATTTAAGCGTCACTATTGATGACCTCTTGCCCCGCTACCCTATGGCAGAGTTTGTGGTCCTGGGGGACTTCAATGTTCATAACGAACCTTGGTTGAAGTTCTCAGGATCAACAGACTCGGCTGGACGCCAAGCGGAATCCTTTGCCCTTTGCTACGGATTGGAGCAAATGGTTCAGGAGCCTACAAGGGTTCCTGATGTCCAGACTCACCGTTCCAATCTGTTAGACCTTTTTTTAACTACTGTGCCACACGGTTACAGTATTGAAGTCACAGCGCCTTTAGGATCGTCCGACCACTGCCTGGTGACGACATCAATCCCTGTAAACTTCAGACCACCAAACGAGAGGCTGAAGAGAAAAGTGTGGCACTATAGGTCAGCAGATTGGTTCGATCTGCGGGCACATTTTAATGCTTTCCCATGGTCAGCTGTCTGTTTTCGGACTTCGGATCCCTCAAGATGTGCCCAGGAAATTGGTGAGGTCATCACATCCGCGATGGATGGCTTCATCCAATCTACTGTTAAAAAAACTAGTGTAGGCTCAAAGCCGTGGTTCAGTCGACAATGCGCTGAAGCGGTGCGACGAAAAAACGCGGCTTACCGAGCCTACAACACATCTAGAACATCCGAAGACAGAACAGCTTACAACAAAATGGCAAAGGAAACCAAGAGAATCATAAATAGGTCAAAATTCGAGCACGACCAGCAGATCAGCAGAAAGCTGACTGCATGCCCGCATGGCAGCAGGCAATTCTGGTCGCTTGCGGGCTCAATAGGTCGCAATTTCTGCAAATCCAGTCTGCCACCTCTTACCAGACCTGACGGCTCACTAGCAAACACCGCCACCGAAAAGGCTAACTTACTAGGTAAAATGTTTGCGGATAACTCAACCCTCGATGACCAAGGTGTTGTCCCGACGTCGGTTCCTCACTGTGGTTTTCGTATGAAAAAGCTGAGGATCCGGCATCGGGAAGTACTCCATGTTTTACGAGGGCTTGATGTTAATAAAGCTAGTGGGCCTGACGGAATACCTGCCCTGGTACTGCAAAGGTGCGCTGCAGAAATAGCTCCAATTTTGACGAAGCTTTTTAAAATGTCCCTGAAGACTGGCTCTGTGCCCTCTGGATGGAAAAAAGCGGTTATCCATCCTATTCCAAAGAAGGGTGACCGCTCCAACCCGGCCAACTACCGCCCCATAGCGATCACATCAGTTCTGTCTAAGGTGATGGAACGTGTGATCAACGACAAACTGCTCACATACCTCGAGAAGAACAAAATTATTAACGACCGGATTCCGGCGGAACCGCTCGTGCGGTGATCTTCTCGCGTATGTGACGCATGTTTGGGGGCGATGCCTGGAACGTTTCGGTGAGACCCAAACGGTTGCACTCGACATATCCAAGGCCTTTGACCGGGTTTGGCACCGAGGACTTGTCAACAAACTGCATTCTTACGGACTTCCCGCATCCTTGTGTACGTGGATTGCCGACTTCTTGAGGGAGAGGTCGATTCAGACGGTAGTCGATGGTTTCACCTCTTCCTCTCACTCGATAAATGCTGGCGTCCCGCAGGGATCGGTTCTGTCTCCAACTCTGTTTTTGTTGCACATCAACGACCTTTTGTCATGTGCACCAATTCACTGCTACGCGGATGACAGTACAGTTCATGATAGCTTTTTGTTTGACAAGCCCCCAAAGGGCTCACAAACTCCAACAGCTCGTAAGGCTTTGAAGCAAAGAATGGACGGTTACCTCGAGAGTGTTTTCTCTTGGGGTAAAAATAATCTCGTTGAATTTAATGTTTCAAAGACCCAATCTTGTCTGATTACGTCTAAAAGGGATCGCAATGAAAATCTAGTCTCTTTCAACGGAAGCAATCTTCCGAACAGGCCCTCCATTGATTTGCTTGGTGTAACCCTAAGTGACCAGCTCAGGTATGGGGGCTCCATCGAAGCCAGAGTAAAGTTAGCCTCCCAAAAACTGGGCGTACTGTACAGGGCCCGCAGATACTTTAAAAGTACACAACTGCTAACTCTGTACAAATCGCAAGTGCGCCCCACGGTTGAATTTGGCAGCCACCTCTGGTCTGGAGCTCCAAAATACCTGAAAAATACCCTCGACTCTGTGCAGAAACGGGCGGTCCGTTTGATAGATTCTCCCATCTTAACAGACGGATTGCAATCTTTAGAGCACTGGCGTCGGGTGGGAATGCTATCCTTGTTCTACCGGTATTACAATGGAAGATGCTCCGAGGAACTAGCATCATTGATCCCTTCGGCACCGGTGCATAGTCGGGAAACACGCCAAACGCGTGCCCAACATTTGTACACAGTTGACATTAGTCACATGAGAACGGGTCGTTTCTTCGACTCGTTCTTATGTTCAACAGCTCGGCTGTGGAATGATTTGCCGGCCTCTGTGTTTCCTCCTTCCTACAACATGGGTCTCTTCAAGACCAATGTTCATTCCTCCCTCTCCTCAAAAAGACCCTCCACACAGCATCCCAGATGACATGGGCCCTGAGGGAAATTGTTTTCCTCAGGGCCTCCTGTGTGGAGTTAATGTAAAAAAAAAAAAAAAAAATTGGGATTATATTATCAGCAATTACAGCTTTAATTCTTATTTGGTCATTGCCTTCTGATTTTTTAACGTCCATATCATTAATAATTTTTTTACATATTTTTGTGATACAGGTCTAAATCTCATTAACATAATAGTAGGAGTTGTATACGTGTTACGATCTAGGAATTTTGTAGTACAATTATGTCTTATGTCTTTTATTTCATTTACAAATGTTGTAGCAAATTTATCGCATAAAAATTTTGTGTCTCCTTGACTTCCCATATGTTGAAGGATCATTTTATCTAGATTATGTTTAGGTTTTCCTATTAGATTATTTATTTCGTCCCAGAGTTTCCTCGGATTGTCGTTTAAGCTATTTATTACGTTTTTATGGAATGTGTTTTTAGTAATATTAATATGTTTATTTGTTTTGTTTCTATACCGCGTATATTCTAAACGAAACACCAGGTTTATTTGGGCTATTCTTGCATTTTCGGTACAGATAATCTCTTTTTTTAATCATGTTTTTAATTTCTTCCGTAACCCATGGATTGTTGTGCCTAAGATTATTTTCAAATGATTTTTCTTTTTTCGAGGACGCATAGATATTATCAAAAATATTTTTTAAATTATAGTACAGTTCTGAGGGACATTAAGTTTGAAATAATTTTCCCAAATTTACTAGTTTTAATTTAGAATATACCAATTTATTATCAATAATTTCCCTTTTTTTATTTAAATCCTTTGTATGTACCTCTTTCCCTATTGCAACTCCCGTTATATAATGGTCAGATATGTTGTTAGTCACAATACATGAAAATACAGTGTTATTACGGTTACGAATTGCCATATGGTCAATACATGAATAAACATTTTTTCCGTTCAAAATTTCATCCCGGGTCACATCTAATATTACATTTTCTAAGCCATTTTCACTGAGTATATTTTGGTATTCTGTAATTACACTATTTTTGGAATCCAATAAATTCAAGTTAATATCACCACAATACAAGTAGTTTGAATCAGATGAGGTCAATTGTAATATTTGTTTTAGATCCTTCAAATATATATTCTTGCTGCTGCTCGGCGGACGATATACTGCAAGAATATTTATAATATCTTGATAAACGGTGGTGATTTCTCCACATATTGTCTCGCAGCAAATAAATGTTTGTTTTCTTAAAAGTATGATGGTTTTTTAAGTACATGATTAATCCCCCTCCTCTTCTATTCTCTTGAGTATTTGAGATCGATGTGAAGTTTGGTATATTGAACATAGGTATTATTTCGTTTTTAATATTTATTTCCGTTAGAAAAATTAGGTCTATAAACTGCAGAACGTCATTTATTTGTGCAATAAAAGAATTAAAATTCTTTTTCAATGATCTTATATTTAGGTAAATTGCCACAAACCTCATTTTGATGTTTTTATCGTTAATCCAGTTATCCAAATTGTAGCACTTGATAAATTTGTGAGTTTGAAATGGTGTAGAATCTTCCATGACGTAGATTTTGTAACTGATAAAATAATTGATAATTTAAATTTAATTAATAATGGATAATTTTCCCATCACCTTCACTCCTTATTAATATTTTCGCATTTTGTACCCAAATGTATTTAAATTTTGTTTTCACTTGTTTTGTACTGTATAGGAGATCTTTTTTTTCTTTTGTGAGATTTTCATTGATATAAATTCGGTCGTTGTTTCCATTCTTGTATATGTCATTATTAGTTAGTATGATTTTTTTTTGTAACCATTCGTCTCGATAAGTTTGACGTATGAGCTTCACGATTACGTTAGCCGGTTTGGAGTCCTTTCTATTAGGAAGTCTCCAAACCTTCTCAATATTTTCGCAATTTGTGTTTAGTTTTTCTGCAATTGTCTTTATGGTTATTCCAATATTTTCATATTTTTTCATTTCTAGACCAAACAGTTCAATATTACAGTTTTTTTCAATTTGTTTAATTTCTTGAATCCTGTATTCTAATGCTCTATTTTGACATGACCATGTCTTTATGGTTATTCCAATATTTTCATCTTTTTTCATTTCTAAACCAAACAGTTCAATATTACAGTTTTTTTCAATTTGTTCAATTTCTTGAATCCTGTATTCTAATGCTCTATTTTGACATGACCCGACTCAAGTATCTGATTCACTTGATCGTGCCATGTCTTCCTCGGGCGTCCCCGACATCTTCTACCATTCACAATTCGCGTCGTATATTCTTCTTACACTACTTCCTTCGTTCATTCGCTCTACATGCCCAAACCATCTGAGGGTCTCTTTCTTAATCTTACTCATTATGCTTACATCAGCCTTACATTCTTTGCGGATATCTACATTTCTCACACGATCATACATTGTTTTACCACACATACGTTTTAGGGATCTCATTTCAACAGCATTCAGTTTACTTTCATCCTTCCTCTGCCAGTTCCATGCCTCACTGCCATACATCAGGGTAGGTACCAGGACTCCATTGTGGACTGCTAGCTTCGCTTTTTTTGACAGTTTTTTATTAGCGCCAACGGCATTCAGCCCACCATTAATGGAGTTAACGGCATTCACCCTTCTTTCAATATCTCTTTCAGCCTTCCCATCTCTCGTCTGTTTTATAATTTTTAATATTTAAAATATTCATCAATAACAGGTAATTTATGTGCTCTAAATGGATATTCAGTTTAAAATTTATGAAACGCACAAGCTTTTTTTAAAATTCTTTGTACATTATGAATATGAATTTTGTAGAAGGGCGACCAAACTATGAAGTTATGTTCTATTAAGCTTCTGACTAGTAACAGTTTTATTATTCGTAACCATTCAAAGTTCTTGATTGTTCTGAATATACTCGTAAATCCTAATGTGTTAAAACCCTTGTTTATAAGTTATTGAATGTGAAATCTAGTTTCTCAGTCATTATTACGCCAAGGTATCATTTTAGTTACTCTTTCTAGATTTCCCTCAATTCTGTTTTTATAGAGTTAATAAAGGAAAATGCGCGAAATGTTAGTAATTATGTTAGTTAATTAATTAATAAATTTTAGTTAATATTAATGTTTCACTAATATCCAAGTGTAAAATTTATATCAGTAATATCCAACTGATTTTCATTATGTACATTTTCTCATATTATAACACCGCGTATCTCAAAAAATATGAACATTTATTTTTACTTTTTTCAATTGATACAATCGAAAGATTGGTTAGTCGAGATTGGCTCATTAAGACTGGATACGCGCCATAAAATATATTTAAATACATTTGGGCATTAGTCTCATTTAAATTAATAATTTATGCTATGGGACCATGGGGGCGCCATATATGGTGGTTGTATTATATTGAATTTACCTATGTGACATTGAAATTCAGTATATTCATGCATTTTCTGAACTCTGTGGGGCAAGCAATTACTTACAACGTGAGTGTTGGTGCAAGCCAATAGATCTCAGTCATGATCAAATAATTCACCCATAATTGAATTATTGTTGTACCTAAGATTTTGGCACGTATTAATTTGCAAATTTATATTCATTGTGTGAACTTTCTTCCTGGGATAAACATCTATTGAGATTGTACAATACCGCCTTGGCAAATTCAATATTTGAAAGAAACTAGTGTCGTTTGTCTGGACATCGTGTGGAGAGCTGCATTCTCTGAGTATTGTTTTTTTTCACTGAGGATTTTGGAATTGGTGTATAATCTGTTTTGTGTCACATAGGGAAGAGTTCATCTTTCATTAATTACATAGGGTAGTATTCCCTCGTGACTGGGGCTATTTACACGCCCCTACAAAGACCTTAAGTAAGATTTTATTCATTATTGGACCTTAAGTAAGATTTTATTCATTTTAACTTTGAAAATCTTTTATCACATGAAACCACCGAAATATAAATTTAAAAAAAAATCTATGACATAGCGATAAACTTGGAATAGAATCAGAATAGCCCCATATTACAATGAATCTCAGAAGCTCCAATGTAGTCCATTGAACCGCTTCTTGGGCAGAAATGTTGGCGGCTTCCAAATAACTCCTCAACCGTTAAATCTACAACACGATGTCATCTGCTGAAAATTAATCGTAAATTTTTAACAGCTTTGAAACCATCCCATGAAGATCTTCTTCTAGTGATGTTACCAACGTTTTGGGCTGAATAACACTAAATGTAAGCACAATAAAATCCATTGCCCTGTAACGATGGTCTAGTTCTTCGTAAAATCAATCGTTACATTCTAACATTGCTCTCTGCAGCTCCCCTGGTAATGTAAGTCCAGCATCTTGGGCCATTTCTCCAGGAACACTTTTTCGAAATCTCCCCCGTCCTCTTTTTCCTTCAATCGGAATGTCTAAGTCCTCACATACTCTGTATTTAATTTGTGACTTCAGTGTACCTGATGATTTGAACTTGGTTCACGAAACATGTAGATTGTGTATAAATTAAAGTGTTTTAAAAAAAGTTCTTTGTGTTTTAATGAAATAAATTAGAAATTATATTCGAAAAAAAAAAGAAAATATACTTGGGATGCGTTTAAAAATATGATTTTAGTATGTAAGCAGCTAGATATAAGAGTAGGTAGTTATTTATTTATATGTATTTTCGGAAGAAGATTTTGTGCGCATTCTTTGTCTGTATGAGTGAGTTGTCGTTGTCACCCCATGGTGCTTGGAACCTGGGGCGGACCGCCTCCTCCGCCCCCCCCTTACGCCGCCACTGGTTTTTTAATGCTCTAATAATTATCTTTGTTTTATTATTTGAAGAAAGTTGAATATGATATTTGGGAGGCGGAAATGGGTACCGCCGCCCCGGGAACCTTTATTGGATAACCAACACCTCTGCCATAGGTCACCTCAAGTGGTTCGCTACGTTTGGTGATTTAGCAGGGGTGCCCGGGTTCATGGGGTGAGGTTTGTCTAGGTCTTGGAGGCGGATGACCAGGACATACTGAACCCCAGATTCCTACCCACCCCTTAAACCCTTTTCCTTCCCAGAACTCTCCTCTCCTTCCTTTCCTTAAAAAAAACCCTCCACACAGCATCCTCAAAGATGACATAGGCCCTGAGGGAAATTATTTTCCTCAGGCCTCCTGTGTGGAGCTCATGTAAAAAAAATATATATATTTCTTGCAATGGAACAAGAAATATCTCATTATTCACCAGCTTTTTTGTATATTAAACCGCGAATGTCATTTAAAATATATAACCATATGTTTTTAATGAAAAAATTACTTCTCCCAATAACTGATCCCTAAATATTAGTTTGACCTTTTTTTTCAAAGTTGTCATATTTTTATTCAATAAACTAAATGATTTTTTATTCCGCCTGAAAACCTGTGTAAAATGATAAACACGGTGTTGTAATGTGAGCGACGATGTATTACCTAACCACATGTGTCAAAAACGGATAGACGCAACAAATCATAAGATTTGATCCCGTGCATAAATAAATGCACCAGAAGCAATTCGAACTTTTTTATGTGGTTAGGGAAAAATGAATCAGAAAAGAATTTCAATTCTTGCTAGAAAAGAGATGTAAAATGATTATTTTTTGATGAACAGTTTCATCAAATTCCCGTTTAAAGTTTTGCAGGTTACACTTCGTATTATATTAAGTCGGAACAATCAAGTCAAATAACGATTCCATTATTTGTTGTTAAAAATTATTATACAGACCGAAATACCCAGAATTCAAGTGAAAAACAAACTCAATAGTTGAACACAAAATTCTACTGTGAAAAAGAAATTGAAAACCGAAAATGTAACGTTAGATTACGGAAAATGCTAGATGAATAAATAAACACTGAAAGGGTCATTTGGCGTGACGTGAAAACATTCAAACAGGAAAACTAATAAAAGAAATTGACAAAGGGTATTATACTAAAAATATATTAAAAAAGGGTAATTGAGTCATTAAAGAACTTTCCAAAAATATTGAACTCAGTTAAAGGGGCATTTAAAATACATCAAGACGTTAAAGAAGTATTCCATTATGTAGGTTCAATAACGTTGATGAGAAAATAATTGTACCTTGGAATAGGGATATAAAACACCTACTTACATTCATAATTGAAGACAATTTCGATGCCGTCGTAGAGTAAAGAAGAACACAAGAAATGCGATGCGGGTGTATTGCGTGTTCTAAAAATCCCGCAAATCAGGCCTCAAAAACAATCAGGCGATGTAGTGCTATATTTGTATCGAAAATTAAAAGCCGTTGAGACTTGAGACACGTTGTAGTGTATCTGTCACCAAATGACATGTCCTCTTGTCCGCGTAAAACTTGTTCTATCTCCTTTTCTGTTATAGTCAGACTTATTATAATACAGGGTGTTATATAATAGAGGGTGTTAAGATACGCACTTAACTTACTAATCAGTGATTCCTGACATTATTTGGAGAAAAACATGTAAATTAAATATTGGTTTCCTGTGACATTTTTGATGTTTTTTTTTCTACATAAAAATAGTAGGTGTTGAACAGTGGGGGATGGGGTAAGAAGGTGAGCGACTTCTCGGTTGAGTGACCAGTGCGGAAGAATTTTTGAAGTGAAAATTCTGTAGCCCCGCTATGATTTGAAATGACGATTTCTTCATTTGCGACGCATCGACTGGGCTCTTTGACCGCTTTGATTATGATGTCACTTTTAAAGGCTCCTATTGGTTGAGATATGAAACGGAAATTACGCTGGTCTATTCATTGGTCACTTTGATTATAATCTCACTTTTCAAGTATTGGTTGAGATTTTTTTGGTAAAGTTTTGCTTGATCTCGAATATATACATATATATATATTTATATATATTTTTTTTTTCAAGAAAATATATTTTTTAAAAGTTATCGAAAAAGTCACCGGAGACCAAAATTTATCCAAAAAAAATTAATGTCAAGCGGGTATATTTCAAAATCGATATCCTAAAGGGATAAATCTATACGAAACTGTGTTTCACCATCATTATGAAATTTAAATGCGATGGCGTTTTTCCATGTCGGGAATGTGTAAGAGAGACAGAAAGCGTGCTAAATGGACTATATAGAATAAAGAAATAACACTATAACGTGCCTTCCATGCAAATTTGAATGAAAACAAACGTGCTACTAGAATGTATAAGAGAGACAGAAAGCGTGCTAAATGAACTATATACAAGAATGATGGCGTCACTTTTTTTAGATTCAAGCGAGGCTCTCGTAAGCCCAGCCGGTTCCAAGGAACCGGAATGGGGAGGGGGAATAATATGCTTTTACCACTTAGGGCAGGTCTATATATATTCATATGTCTATGAAGTATATAAATACCTCAATGGAGTCAAGTATTTCACAACAAATATTGGGTAGCGATGTAGCCAACATTGCGGTTAATTTTAGTCAATGTTGTCAAAGGATTTTCTGACTTTAATATTAGTATTATTCAATATCCAAAGTAGGAAAAATACAACAATGTATTATTTATCTTTCTACGAGTGGGTTTTGATCAATCGTGGGTTTTGATCAATCATACACTAATGGAATACATAGTGCTCAATCAATTAACGAATTAAATACATCCCTTGTGAGTTAAGTGTGCTCTCCATTAGTAGCTAAGGTTGATTCAATTCCATTTACGTACAATGTTACAAATTTTGCATATGTTTGGAAATCCAAATTATGTGCTAGCAAATTTACAACTGTGCCAACTGTTCCATGGCAAGAAATAAAATTATTGTTAATTTCAAAAATTTGGTAAAGCATTGATAAAGGTCGATTTAAAAAAAAGTTCTGCATAATTTATTGTAAAATGCAATTTGCGTTCAAAAAATAAATAGATGTCGTAATTTTGTTTCGGTATTATTGTGAAATGAAAGCAGTAGCCATTAACCGGGCGGTTATTCCATATCGCAAAGAAATACTAATAGCTGTATTATAGCGTTATCGCGTCATATCTAGCTAGTAACTACCATGGAATTAGAAATTATGTGACAACTTGAATTATTTACAAAATTGGTAAATGTTAGACTAATTTGATGTACTTTAAATTGCTTAATATTAGCAGCTGGTTTCTGACTACAACCCTGTAAAAATGGAAAGAAATTAATATCAAAAGTGTTCAGACCAAAATTTTGTGAAACATTAGATTGTAATAAATTTGTAGATATTATCATATAATATTATCGGTCTATTTTACATTAGCTCCACACAGGAAGACCTGAAGAAAATAATTCCCTTCAGGGCCAATGTCAAATTGGCCACCTCTGCCATAGGTCACCCCAAGTGGTTCGCTACGTTTGGTGATTTAGCAGGGGTGCCCGGGTTCATGGGGTGAGGTTTGTCTAGGTCTTGGAGGCGGATGACCAGGACATACTGAACCCCAGATTCCTACCCACCCCTTAAACCCTTTTCCTTCCCAGAACTCTCCTCTCCTTCCTTTCCTTAAAAAACCCTCCACACAGCATCCTCAAAGATGACATAGGCTCTGAGGGAAATAATTTCACACAGGGCCCCCTGTGTGGAGCTCATGTAAAAAAAAAAAAAATAATGTCACTTTGGGGATGGTTTTGGAGGCTCTTTTTAGGAAAGGAAGGAGATGAAGTTCACGGAAGGAAAAAGGTTGAAGGGGTGGGTAGGAATCTGGCAACAGATGAATCCATCCCTCCTGTGGTGCAAAGATGCTCCGATAGAACCCTGCTGGAGAGGTCAAAAGGTCTCCCTCAACCAATCTCTCCCGATCCGGCCTGCCAAGCAGGCGGCCTAACTATCCATATAAAATATAAATAATAGACGGGTCAGTAGCTGTGTTGGCATCGCGTTTGGGTCCCACCCAAGCGTCGCGTATTCGTTTACGCGGCTGGCTAATTCCTCCTTCATGACACAAGCAACATTTTCCGCTTACCTACTGTGATGGTAGTAGGAGATTTTCAATTATTGTCAGGTTATTCGTAACCCGAGAATATTTGTGTTTCTTTTATGTGAAATAAAAAATAATTACCGATAAGTTTGGGTATGGTTGGCAATCAATTTGATGTTCTATAGTTCCAAAAGTTGCAAAACTTTTTTTTTCTATACAGCATAGCATGATTTATTACGGTTCATCCCAGGAGTTGAAGAGATCCAGACTAGGAATAATTCTATCTGGATTAATTCCACGAGCAACTAACATAAATCACAGTTCACCTCCCACCAACAATTCGGCAATTGTGCAGATGGTTGTATCTGGGGGTTAATACCCATCGTCAACTGAATTGGGGAAATACTAATCTCAGGAAATACTTATCTTAAGAACCCCCAGCACTTCTATCTTTTTTTTAAATAAAAAAAACCTACACAAATCTTGAAAATAATTCCTAAAATTAAAAATATTTAGTAATTGGTCTTTCTACTTAACGAAATGATTGGTTAACCTTTAATTGCTGACGTGGAGTCTTTCAGACGGCATGTATCTGCATATTATATTTAATCATATATTTGACGGCCGGCACAGTCCAGCGGTAAGGCTCTTGACTAGAACTCCGAAGGTCGCGGGATCGAATTCCGGCGTGGCAAATAAATTTTATTCGATTAATTTGTGTTATTTCACCATTTATTAATTTGAAATAATATATAGTATATTTGTGGCACGTTCCAGAGTGGAAAATACTCTCAGTATCGCCCTGGTGTAAGACCACCATTCGGAATTGAAACGTTGCTTGAAATGACTTTCGCCGTGTTTGGTGACCAGATCTGAATAGCCAGATACTTCCCCGCCTTCCTCTTCCCTATCTCCTTCCCCTCCCCACTTCCTTCAGCCTCACAACATACCCCAATTGGGGATGCCATAGTCCCACTGGCTCCAGACGGGAGCACTTAGGACTCTTGGGCGGTATTCATGTAAAAAAAAAATATGTATATATATATAATTTATATATTTCCGCCTCATATTAATAAAGATATGAGTCGTTCAATTTCTATATCCGCTATATCAACCTTCGTTGATTTGGAGAAAACCGCAAAACACTGTCACATCTCTAGCGTAAATAAATAATTGCTTTTCATATTTTTCAATAATGAAATGGAGTTATCAAATTTAGAAAAGTGTTAATTTTTGTATGTATGTCTAGCATTATTTAAACAATTTCGATAAATAAAATGGATATAGCAGGATTTTGATACTCACCGAGTGATTTACTTACGATGTAGAGGCTTTTGAAAATCAACTGACCTGACGCGCGAGTTTCTAAACCCGCCATATTGGCAAAATAACTGCTCTTGATTGGTTGAATTCCGATATAGTGGGTTTTGATAGTAACTTCTTGAATGGTATAGCGGGTTTTGTTTCTAACTCGCAGTTTGATCATGGTTTTTGATCGTGCAAAGGGAGGTTTTGAAATTCAATTTTGGGTTCCTCTTGTTGAACAAGATGTCAAACTCAAATCATTTTGTCAAAAAATCGGATATAGCGGGTATTAAAATTATAGGACTCATATCTACACAAACATTTCGAAGAGATTTTATCGAGTTTGTGCAAAATGTTGAAGTCAGTAAGTAGTACTTTATAAAACACGTACCTCGGGTGATTCATCAGCAATAGTGCACCTACCAACCCACATCAACGGTTATAGGTTAATAATATTTATAAATTTAGAGATGTCGAGAGTAATGAAATGATTTGAACAGTGATCCAACAGTTGACCCCTCGGCGGTTGTCCTCCCGAAATTATATTAACATTTTTTTAACATTGTAATTCTTCAAACAAACAGTTCCAATTTTTAAAGTGACGCTTAAGAGTACTGAACTATTAAAGTTCGAACCTACACAAAACCGAAATTACTCTTTTTGATAGCCATGATAAAAATCTTATCCCCTCTATTATTATGCTTTCTAAAGAAAGTACAAGCTTTTTGTTTTTTTGAAGATTTTAATTTTACAATGTTAACTTGTTAGGAATTTATTTTTTTCTTAATTCCTTAATTCTTATATTTACTAAAAACTCCGGTGAATTAGACGGACAAAGCGACAGGTCGAAACGACGCCGAACGACGACGTTGCAAATTTAAAAAAAGGGACAAGTGTACTCTTCATAATATATGTCTCGTATAATAATATAAAATGCCTCGAAATTGTTTACTTTTTTGTTAACGCCGATAAAATACAAAGTGTATGCTTCTTTTTTTCTCTGAATTTTCTCGAATCGTATCAGTCAGACCTTGTGATCATCATCACATATTCCAAGCTTTAGGATCTAATACTAGGTAATAACGGTACATTCCGTCCGTATCCCCACATCTGTACCTTCGGCGCTGACTCGGTTTGAATGGGGCGGTGATGGTGAGGGGGAGGTTCCGGGAATTTCGCGTCTCCCCCGGGAGCGTGAGGGTAAAACAAACTAAAACGTACAATAACGCAAACAGACATGTAGATTGGATTCCATAGGATAGAAGCAATATTGACTCTTTGTTGACGGCGCTAAAAGGCGAAATATTATTTCTTCAAATAACATTGTTATTACGTTGGCGAAGTGTTTTTGACGTGACGGAATATTATTATGGTTGTTATTGATATTTTCAGGATGTGAATAATATTATGTTTAATTGAATAAATTATTAAAAAATATATAGCGCTTATTGGAAAGCTTGTCCTAAGAGGTGAAATGGGTGAAACATAATATTCCAATAACACAGATAATGAAACTTATCTTCAGAGGTGAAATTTAACCTTTAAGACTTCAGGAAAAAAAAACTTAATTTTTTTCCAAAGTTAGAAGATAGTCGTTAGTGTTAAAGTAAATTAAACGGTACTGGTTGTTGAAATGTTACTTTCATGTTTAATAATAAAAAGTACATTGATCGCTGTATTTGACTTAATTTAAATTTTTAAGATATTAATAAATTCTATTATGATTACAATTGTGTCAAATTTACAAAATTTGTAAGATAATAATATCATTTGTTTGAAATTTATCTACATGTTTATGGAAGTGTCAATCTTTTTTTACATATTGGCATATACTACCGTGTTTGGTAACAATGCATGCTATTCCAAGTTCAACTATTTTATACGTTTTGTATTTCGAATTGTGATAATTGGTACACGAATATTTACTTTTGTAAAAATAGCGTTAAAATACGAGTTGCTTATAAAATATATGCATATCCAATAACATTATTTGAAAAGTACGATGATAAGCCATTGTTTTAAAACGAAAATAAGAAATGGAGCCAGGTTATGTTACTAAGTGTAATGAACGCTTGAATATTACCTAAAAACAAAAACATCTAATAATATTATAGCAGGTTTATTACAAAATGGTGAACAGACAAAAACTACAACCCAACAAATTTTCTCAATCCTTTACCAAGTTTTAATCTACAATTTATTTTACTGTCATATTCGGATTCCGCGCAAAGGAAGTATGATTTATTCATGATTTTTTTATAAGCCATTAAAAATTGGCATTGGACAGCATCCCAGAAATTATAATTACTTAATTTACCCAGTGTCCGATTTAACCTCTCCCTCTGTGTCATACACGAAGATTGAAAAAGAAAAAAAAAGATGAATTGGAGCATCTAGTGGCAGGACTAAACCTGAAGAAGCTTCTGGAAAAGCTTTTACAGCTTCGTGACCAAAGCCAGAGTTTTATGTCGAGGTATGTATACGGGATGTAACAGCATGAACCCGTAAGTTTTTTTCTGTATATTTTTTTCTATTACACCCCGCTATTGATCACACTCCTACCGACGGAAATGAGACGGATTGCTTATCACGTGACCCGCTAGGCTGAATCCGACAATCCAGTTTCGATGTGTGGTGGAAAAATATTTTTACGGTTTTTAACTGAAAAAAACATCATCGGACGGCAAAATGATATCTACATTTAATACTCCAAATGTGCTCACGAATCGCTGGTTGAAATCCTTCGGGTGCGTGCTGTAACATTCTGTTTATACGAAAAGTGTATGAAAAGTAGTTATGCAAAAATAAAGCTCTTTTTTCTACTTGACCTACATTATGGAATAATATGCTATTTCCCAACGTTCACTTTTCTCCAACGAAAGCAAAATATTTACAACCTTGCGGTTTTGAGTAAAATATGATTTTTTTATGACAGCTGTATTATTTTCAATTACAAAAGTAAATTACGACATCATAAACCAGTGGCATATGCCTTTAAAAAATATATTTTCTCGGCTTTTCCCACACAAAAAAATTAACGAACTACAGGGACCGTAAAAACTTTTGGCCAAGACCCTAAAATGAGTTGTTTTCGGGTTTTTCAAAAATTGATTAATTTAAAAAATAAACAATTTTACTGTAAAAAAAACTTCATGAGTTCTATACAAAGTCCGTGAACGCTACTGTATCTGCTGCGTGCAAGTTAAAAGTCACCATAATTTTGCGATTTTATCAGAAACGGAATCACAAATGCTATGTTTTGTGCTCAGAAAATTCAAACAAATATTCGAGCCAACCATAAAGCAGAAAACACGGCGATTTCATAGTGGTTTGCCATCAAGATAGAGCTGGCGACACGATACCTTCGATGGTCAATTCCTCGATTTGTTTTCTGTGCCTGTCCCAAATTAGCAATTTCGTTTTAACAAGATCACTTAGATTAAGATTTGGTAACCGCTTCAAACCAGTGTAATTTGTGTAAAGACCTGAGATCAAAAGCGCCCCACTGTCACCATCGTACGCCTGTTGACAATGGCTTAGCTTCTCCATGGTAGATACGTAGATACTCAGTAACAATGGCATAAATACTCGAGGCAACAGTTTAAGATCTAAGATATGCGAGATCTAATTGTGGGGTTCCATTGGAGCGGAAGTGAAATTAGATGCATGCCAGCAAAATGTGCAATTTGCGCACTTGGCTCGTTCGATTGTGAGCAGATAACATGGAAAATTATAGATTTGCGTGGAAATTCATGAGAAGATTGTTCCGTGGCGGCTAGGGCTAGGCGAAAATTGGTGTGGCGCTACAAATGCCGGAAAATCTCATACTCATAATCAAATACTATCGCATACTCTTGCATAAAATTTGACGCTGTTTAAAAATATAATATATTTTTGCTAATCCTAACAGAAGGGTAGATATTATAATGCTGTTCTAGTGTTTAAAACTCAGGGAGGGGACTGGCTTTTATGGAACAAATAGTATGTACTCCTAAATCTCGTGATCTTTTCAAAATTAAGAATACAAAATTCAATCTTTAATATTGAAAAATTCAATCGAAAATTCGATGCTTAATTTGTATTTCAATAATTAGTGTTACAATAATACTCATATGGCATAAACAAGTAGTGAATATATACATTTTTCTTAAGTATTTCTATGCCAATTATGGTAACAAGCTCAGGGGTCCTAGCATGGTCGGTCGATATAGGTTTTATCGAAAATGTCGGTAACTTGACATCGCTCCCGAGCACGACTGCAGGCCGCTAACGAGCAAATAACAGTTCACATCGATTAAGGGTTCCTAATTTATTTGACATAAACTGTTATTTCTTCGTTAGCGTCCTGCAGTCGTGCTCGGGAGCCATTTCAAGTTACCGACATTTTCGATAAAATCTATGTCGATTGACCATGCTAGGGGGCCAGGAGTGTGTTGTAGGATTTAAAAATAATATTTAAGAGTGTACAATAATCTGTCTTGTGTAAGGATGTTGTAACATTACAAAAAATATAAATTTGGTTTGAAATGAAGATGGTGAGGTTAAAAATAAATTGATGTATTTTTTTAATAATTCCGATTCCGTTATTTTTTTTTACTTCTTCCAGAAGACTATTAAAATACTTTATTACTCTTTAAATATAATAACCGTGCTTTTGTTGTACAGAAAATAAATTAATTTTGATGTCATATTAATTCTTTAATTCTTTGAATATTAATTTATAATATCGAGTGTTTTCATAGATTTCTTCAATTTTCGAGACTTAGAAATATTTGAATGTAGGTTTTTTTTAATTACTTAAGTAATTAGTCTTTGTACCACCTTTACGGGCTTACAGTTTTTTCATACGCACTATCCTGCCTATCCAATAATTTCATAGTGATTAATGAGTGTTGAATCATGACATCAACTTCAGGATTTCACTTAATCTAAACGAAATCTACGAGGTATTCAAAACTACAAATCAGTTGTTTGCAACAGTCCACCCACATATTATTATTTTTGGATTTGGATTGAAGAAAAATATTGACATTACTGGAAAAGGCGGCAGTTCACCACTTTATTTCTTGAAGGACATATAATTGTATATTATTTTTGTCTTTTTACTTCAATGTGGCCTTTACTTGTTGACACGGAATTTCCAAAAGCCCTTCTTTCTGTTGACTACAGAATACGAATGTGGCGATCAATTATTTTATTTAGTAAAGGCCTGGACACAAGGGGGTTGATAATAAATTATATTATTGTTCCGAACGTCGCGTCGCGTAAACATCATGCTCACATTACTTAGTGATGACGTCAGTATATTGTAATGGGTCGATAATCATCTCAAAATTTCAACATTATATTAAAATTATTATTAATTATTATTATTATTAACTATTAAAATCAAAATTACTTTACAAATACAAGATTTGATTTTGAAATCTATTTAGATTTTAATAACAAAAAATTACGTTACAAATATAAAATTTGATTTTAAAAACAATAAAATAGATTGTTATAACATAAAATTAGTTTACAAATGTATTCCCGCTAAGAAGTTTATAACTAAATATTGGGCAATCCACTTCTGTATCAATACAATGGCAACAAAATGATAGGTAGGTAACACTCACGGAAGTTAGAGGCAGCAGTGTTATCTGGGACGTAGTTCCTTTCAAGATGAAATCACTATCGAAGATGTAGTTCACTTTTTTTCTTGGTGAATTATTGCGAGTTTGAAAAGTTTTAAAAGAATGCGATGCGTTGCGATAAATCGATTGTTTTAAGCGACTTATATTAACGAGGACCTCGTACTCGCGGGAGCTGCGTGGACACACTGGATTTTTGGGGGGGCAAGAGGGGAGACGGGAAAGGATGCATTTGTCGCCATAAATAGAATAAATAATCCATTTCAAGAACACAAAAGTATCTCACTGAGTTATCACTAAAAGCGACGCTAATAAAATGTAAGATTTGACTTGGAAACCTATGAATTCGATTTTAAAAACATTACAAATATAAGATTTGATTTGAATCCCAGAAATAGACTGTAATAACATAAAATTTAGTTTACATATACTGGATGTCTCAAAAGAAAGTTTGTATTTGTTTTTTTTTTTAATTTTTCGAAGAAAACTTCTTCATATTTGTTTTGTTTACGGAGTGAACGCAACTTTTCCGAGGGACGCGGGGGTATGACAATCAGGAACCTGGCTCTTGGGAATTCAGTTACTATGAAGCGTTTCTCGGGAGCGGACCGCGCGTTGTGCGTGCGTGAGTTTTACAATAAATAAAAAATTTAACAAAACAAAAACAAATTCAAAAAATGCACTAAAAAGTAAAAAAATAATTTCGTATTCTTCTACAACTTCATAATCAACTTACTTTTTATACTGATCAATATGTAGGTACGATTGTTATTTTTGGAGTCGGTGTCAGCTAAGGTAGGTTTATAACTACATATGTATGTTTGCCTCGCGACTTGCCTCGTCAAGGCGCGCAAGCTGAGAGGCGAGAACGGGGCCGCGGCAGGAGGGGAGCTGTCAAGTGAACACGCCGGGCCGGGTACCTTGGCTGACACCGACTCCAAAACTAACAATCGTATCTACATATTGATGAGTAGAAAATACTTAATGCAAATTTAAGACTTGTATGGTTTTCTCATAGATGCCATTGTCAGAACTGGACCAAATTGAAATTGGACCACACGGGAAGTACCAGCTTAAAAAAGTATTTAGTTTTTTTATTCTAATAAAAATTATGTTCATTATATCGATAATCGGTAGCTTATTAGGTTAAATCGGTAACCGGACAACTCAGAATGAAACCAACTGAGAAGCACCTCAGAAATTTCATTAAGAGTGATGATAAAAAAATATAAAAATAATGGTTAAATAGGTTAAGTTAGGTTAGGGTTACGGGCTATTTTAACTATTTTTTCATAGCTTTTAATGACCTTTCTGAGGTGTTTCTGAGTTGGTTTCATTCTGAATTGGCATGGAACTGGTTAAATCATATACAAAAAAGCACAATAAAGCTGCTAAAATGTTACATTTCATCATTAGAAACACAAAACCTTTAAATAGTAGCATCAACGTCATTAAGCAACTCTACTTTGCCTACGTACGGAGTCATTTGGAGTTTGCATCAGTTGTTTGGTCTCCATTTTATAAAATCCACATAAACAAAATCGAAGTAATTCAAAACAATATCCTAAAAAATCTTTGTTACAAGTCATTCGTAAGATATAATAATTATGCAGAGGCAGCTTCATACTTTAAAATTGATTGCACTGGATGGATGCACAATGCATCCATCTGCACTATTCCTGTATAAATTAGTAAAAATCATAAAAAAAACATCATGCACTATTCCTGTATAAATTAGTAAAAATAATATTCAATGCCCAGAGTTGCTAAATAAAATTCAATTTAATGTACCTGCGCGTTCAACACGCTCTTCTGTCCTGTTCAGGGTGGATCAATGCAAGACAAATTATAAGCAGAATTCTTGTCTAAACAGACTATGCAATAGTTACAATAGCGTATTATCCAATTCCGAACTTACAAAACTTTTCAATTACTGTTTTACCAAATTTAAGGGGTCCATAAAAGAGTATTTCTCTTATGTTCAATGAATATGTTATGTGTCTATGTTTCTTATGTTTCTATCGTTCAACCTGGCATCTTATGGTTACCAATGTATTGACATTTTTATATTTTATGTAATTTTTCATTTTATATAATTTTTGGTTTCATACTCCTTTATTATAAATTTAATTCTTTATTATGCTCATTAATCAAAGGTAAAGTCACAAGGGGGAAATCCATAATTGGTTTTATTTATGCTATATCACAAATGTACAATAAAATAAATAAAGTGTTTTGTTTTGGAAATTTAGTGTGTAGTTATATCCTGGCATAAAACTGTCAGAGGAAGGACGTATGTGTACTGAAATAAATGATAGAGTTGATGGAAGAAGAAGTCAGGGACAACCCGGGAATCAGATATTCACATCTGGTATTGTCAAGATTCGGAATAATAAAACAATATAATGTTTGAGACTTCGCAAATGTAAGAATTTTGCCAGATCAACTATTTTAATCAACTCTTCAACCCAGCGGAGAAAGTTAGTGCTGGACAGATAGTGTAAGGAATGTATGTCCAAGAGTACGAAAGAAACAATAAAGTGTACAAGCAACTACATCGAATTATTATTATATCGAGTTATTATTAATTATCTTAATTTAAGTATTTACTAGACCACCGCCATAGCATAACCATTTAGCGATAATCATCGCAGTTAATTCACAGGCAAGTTTCTCCTGACTTCGTATATCCATGGTTCCTTTCTTCATTGTATTATTTCCACAACAACTGTTCCCATCACTTTCCACACGACCCTGAGGAGTGACGTATTTGCATATAAAGTTACAAACGTCTAAACTAAATCAATAAACCCAAAATTCACTCTGAAATAAATTAGAAAATTTTTTCAAGATGCTAAGTCTCGACGAATCCAATCATAAAAAGTCCAAGAATCGAAGGTCTTAAAATGGTTAATTATTATTGCCGCTGCGATGTCTAAATTACCTACTTTTAATCAACCTGACTTATTGGAAAAGTTAGATTGTGAAAGTAATTTGTGATGGATTCGCGATTCAATAGCGAGAATTATGTTATTAAATTTGATTCGTTATTCTTATTATTGAATCGTGAATTATGCCCTCTCGGGTTTCACGGTTCAGAATTTCGGAATCGCGGATTTTTGTATGAAATGCCGAATATATTATGACGCATTTCCTTTCCAATCAGTTTCACAATAGATATAGACAATATGAAACAATAAGTGAATTATTAAAAATGTCTGTTATTTTTCTGCCTATTTTTTATAAGGCAGCTAACACTCGAGTGGCGATCTCTGACGTCATGGGTCGACACGAACTGTCTTTAATTTATTATTGTTTTCAGCTTGCAACGCACCAAATTTCATAACGTCATAGAACTTAAGAAAAATAAAGTGGAAAAATACAATTGACACTCGTCAAATTACAATTCAAAAGAAACCATACAAACGTAATAATTACTTAGAAGACATTATATTTAGAATATCGAAGACTTCCTTTTTATTAGCCTTGGGGGTCTCACACGTTTTACTAACACGAAACGGCTTATTCCTTTGGGTTTTATATCCACGTTTTAATAGAAATAGAACTAAATGTTTAATAAGAGTACCACCGTAAAAGCACCCAAAATCACCAATAAATAATAATGTACGATAAGGTTTCGTACACGAAGTTAGCGTATTGAAGTTTCTAATTATTTACGAGCATCGACACGTGTATCATTGGTCTAGATGCCACAGATAATATGTGTTGTGGATTACAACAAGACAACACGTTTAATATCTAAAGATAAAAATGCACAGCCATCAGAGGTCAGCCATTGAGGTCCGAAAATAATGGAATGGTTGAATCTGTCTGTTAACTGTATCTATTCTGAATACATGTTTTGTTTTCTCTTTGGTAAATTTAGCAATTGATTATTTTATTTTTAACATGAATAAAACCTATGAATTTTGAAAGTATAATAATAATAGAAAAAGTCTCAATATTGTCATACACGAAAAAAAGGTTTGTTGGTACCTTAGCATTCATTCTTGTACCTCGATCTAAATTGTAATTCCTGCCTACAATTACTTTTGTTCACCTACCTACCTAATGTCCGGTTTACATTATTCCAGTCCAGAAACCGAGTAGCGCTGGACTGGAATGGACCGGGCTGGCGATATCGTCTACATGATTCCAGTCATTTAAATTCTTCGCAATTGTTCTATTGTCTTGCAGAATGGAAGGGGCGCACATAAAACTGGATAACTATTTGACCCAATTGGTGTCCGGTCATGGGGAGTTGGCACTGTCTCCTCATCCGAACTGCGCATATGGTAACACTAACCAGACAGCCGAGCACATTCTGTGGCACTGCGAGTTGAAGAAGGATGCCAGAGAGGAAATGTCGGATGGTTTGAGAGGGTTTACAAGACCGGCATGGAATGCCAATCTGATGTCGAACAGAGATAATTTTGAACGCTTTAAAAAGTTTGTAAAATGGTGGATGGAGAGATGGCCTGTGCTTAGAGTTGCTGACTTAGATTTAAATCATCGTTACTTCTCTATCTCAATTTAATTATTGCCTATGCTCGATTGCTTTATATTTCTGTTATACTCTTGTTTTTACTTTTCTTGTTTGGTGGTATGATTACACTGTATTTATTATTCTGTTTTTATTTATAACGACTGTTTTTTGCTCTTTACTGCTGCGTAATTTTATTATTATATTTTTTCTTTTTTCTCTATTTTGTTGCGTCAATTTGTTGTTGATCAAAACTTATTTTCTGCCTTTATACCTGTCTCATTTGGTTTTATTATGTTACTAACATCTTGAATTGTGACTAGGTTACTGTACTGAACTACATTGTACTGTATTGTCCAACTCCCCACCATGGGGGCGGATAGACCCGGTCCCTGCATCCAGTCAGGTGGCAGAATTCTGGTAGGGCCGTCCCACTAACGCCCGTACCTCCCCGGCGTCATGAACGAGCTTAAAGAATGTTTGCGCGAGTCCGGTTCCCTTCCGTCCTGCCTCCGGTTCTTCCATCCGAGGCTCACTTCATTCCCCAGGGTCTTTGGGAGTATCTCCCCCCCCCCCTCCATAAACACTTCTTAAAGGGTACTCTTGGGAAACCGGCTAAGAGACGCGGGCGTTTGGGCACGTTGCAGCCAGGCCACTCGCCCGCTCAATCTCGCCGGGGCTGCCCCGTTATAGTAGGACGGAAGGCCCCCGATATCTTTCTTATATATATTTTCTTTGGTTTTAATCATACTTACACCTGTAAATATTTTTCTTTTTATTTATTATTTCACTCAACTAGATGCTGAACCAACAGGCGAATACATCTATGACGTGTCTTTATCTTGTTAATTACTGCAAATGTAAGTATCCATACATTTTTATTTTTTACTAACAATCATGCATGCAGGGACATTGGAGGGTCTAGATTGGTTGTAAAAATAAATGTAGCTTCCTTTTTACAAAAAATTAGAGTCCTGACGTGTGCGGCTAAGGAGGTTAAACAATCAGTTTCCTCACACAGCCGCTGGGAAAGTGGTGGGTACCCTCCAATTTACAATTGTTCTACCGGCTAAGGGACGCGGGTGTTTGGGTACGTTAGTCAGGCCGCTCGCCCGCTCATTCTCGCCGGGGCTGCTCCGTGATTGTGGGACAAACTGCCCCCGATATCTTTTTTTAATATATTTTCTTTGGTTTTAATCATACTTACACCTGTAAATATTTTTCTTTTTCTTTATGATTTCATTCTAACTAGATGCTGATCCAACAGGCGAACACATCTGTGATGTGCCTTTATCTTGTTAATTACTGCAAATTTAAGTAGGTATACATCTTTCTTTTTTACTAACAATCATGCATGCAGGGACATTGGAGGGTCTAGATTAGTTTTTAAAATAAATATAGCTTCTTTTTTACAAAACAAAATTTGAGTCCTGTCGTGTACGGCTGAGGAGGTTAAACAATCAGTTTCCTCACACAGCCGTGGGAAAGTGGTGGGTCCCCTCCAATGAACAATTGTTCTGTTAGCACTGGAATGGCACTGGATTGGCCATCTACATGATTTCAGTGGCGCTGGAATGACCGTGATGGATTCAAAAGTACACCGCCAATCCAGTTTCTGCACTGGATTGCTCACTGGATCCAGGGCATTCCAGTGCCGGTTTACATTATTCCAGTCCAGCGATCGAATCCAGCGCTGGATTACTACTGGAATATTATGCCGAATAAGTACAATCATGTGTCATAGTTTCCAGTTGGAAAGTAAACGTCATCCTGTCAAAGACTATTGTGTGTGACCGAATAGCCCCTTGTTCGACCGTGTCGAAACAGATAAGAACCATCGTGAGCTCGCGACATGTGGTTAATAAGAAAATAGGGTAAGCCGGCATTCCTTGACTTCACCCATTCTTTCCGTTTTGCGGGTACCTAATGTAAATCCCTAACAGTTTGCTTACCGATAGTCCTTTAATGTTTTGAAATGAAATATTATTATTAGCATCCAATGTCTACCATATGATTTAAAGTACTTCGTAAAGTGACTTTGTGAATTTAATAATATAAAGTTAGCCTGCTATTTCACTGTACATTAAATTTACAGTTCAAATCTGTACAATAAGATGAAGTTTTATTTCGTGTAAGTATTAAAATAAGGGAAACCATGAAAATGTAATAAAAAATGGATCGGCGCTTAAAAGAGAATGTTTCGTGAAATAGCGATTCCATGAAAGACCCAATCGACGTTTTAGCATCCCTCAATTCGCCAAGTTAAAGGTATTACCAGAGCCTTAACGATTTTTAACGTAGCAGGCACTCGTTTCACAGGGTAATATAATTCATTTATACGCCATTAAAGTGAAAAACCACGCGTGAATATTAAACGGGGAGCTATCTGAAATATGGTAATGTTGAGTCTGAAGGTTGCAAAATCCATTTATTTTCTAACTTAACAACCATTCTGAAGGGATGTATCTAGAACACGCGTTATTTTCCGATATTATTTTTTGTCTAGAATTTCATGAAGGTATACTCGTATCTCGTATCTCATATTCATGAATTTCGTGACTTTGTTTGTATTTATCATAGACATATGAATATATATATATATAGACCTGCCCTAAGTGATAAAAGCGCATTATTTTCCCCTCCACACACCGGATTCATGGAACCGGCTGGGCTTACGAGAACCTCGCTTGAATCTAAAAAATGTGACGTCATCATTCTTGTCCGGACCAGCGTCAAGCTCTCTTCGTACATTTTACGAAATAACATGGCAAAAATGATAGCTTGTGCTATACATTAAACCTTAAAATATGTCGATCATAACGAATGTGGGCGGTTCTCCAGTGAGCTAGTCGCTGGTTACAGGGGTAAGTAAATTATGAAATATTTATAAAAGTGCCTTAACTAAATACGGCAACAAAATATTCGTCTGTGAAAAGTGGCGAACTTTACTGTGCCGTATTTGGACCTCGCAAATATGTTAATAACGTGGCGAGCGATTCGCGCTCCCATGTAAAAAGGTCTATTCATTCAAAAGCAGATTTTGCTTTTAAGAACTCAATGGTGATATTATAATGCGAGATGCCTATATACTACATAGTCATCTTTCCCCTCTTCGTCCCCCCCATAGTTTGGTTTTACCCCTCATCTGTATCTTCTAGTCTATTAAATTTGGATGTCTATGATTTGACCGGTCAGTGGTTGAGTGGGCATAGCGCTTGGATCCCATCCGGGCGTCACGTGTTCAATTCCACGACAGGCTAAGTCCTCCATCACAACACGTCCTGTGGTGGTAGTAGGAGATTTTCAAACATTGTTGGATTATTTGTAACCCGGGAATGTTCGTCTTTCTTTAAAAAAAAAATATATATATATATTTTTTCGGTCTTCTATGAAATGTTTTTTTTCAAGTTTTGTAAAGTCATCTCTCTCTGAAAACTCATCGAAGAATTAAATTAGTCACCTTTAATTATTTTCTTTACTGACCTCATTTTGCAGCAGAGAACTCTTCGAAGAGAAAATTAAGTAAAACTCGCCATGCTTATTTTTCATTCTCTTTACGTGATGCTCCGAGGCTGATAACATTTATTGCATAAATTTAATTATTTTTTTTGTATTCAAATTAGGAGAGGGTAAATTCCGAGTAAACTAATTTACACAAACGATGCCCTTAGCGGCTGAGGGTTGCCAGTTGCCATTCTATGTTAATAATGTATTAACAAGGATCTCTTGAAACGAGAGCGAATTGCGATACAGACCCCACCCGTTCAAATAGCTAATCAATGCTCGTTATCTGATAGAACTCAACCAATTAATACAGCAGTCTACAGTCTACACACCTGTGCACATTATACTGTTTTAATGAACACTTCAATGATTGTGGTGGTATTGATATTGTGCGGAAATGTTTTGATGGCGAATTCGAATACAAATTGAAACTGTTAGGACTTTTTGTTTCAGAGAATTTGAACTGTTCATCAATTTTCTAAGTTAATTTTGTTATCTCAGTGTGAGCCAGTTGCTTCACAAAATTCAAATAATAACAGAACTTGAACAGAATTTTCACAGCACTTGAAAATTAACATTGATATTTGACGAATTGTTAAAATTCTCCAAAACGGCGTTTTTTTGATAATGTTTATCACATTTTCATTCTTTTGGAATTTCATGCGTAAATTTTTTTAGGTAAGGTTTTACTTCAGTCGTGTGGTCTAACGCACACTCTTATTTATTTATTTATTTATTAACATAAAACAATTTTCACTTATTAAGTATATTTTAAGGTGGTGGTACCTTGGGTACTTATGATATGTTTCATTGAAGTATCTCATTTATAATAAGTGATTACCGGGTGATGTGCGTAGTGGGTAGGTGTGAGTGTCGCAGTGGTGTAGCTAGCATGGGTGGCACCCGGGGGGGTTGGCTAGATAATTTCAGAAATAGGCTATTTTCATCAATAAAAAGACCGCCAGGCACAATATTCTCCCCGTTTCATTTGACATTCCACGGGGAGCCGTAGAGCTACGAAAATATAAATAACACCGTATTCAATATTTTTGCGACAATATCCTTCATAATTTTTTAACGGTCGGGTGTCACCTCCCGTCGGGTGTAGGGTCACCCCCCCCCGTCGGGTGGCACCCGGGGCGGTCCGCCCCCACCCCCTCGCTACGCTACGGTGTGTGTGTGAGTATGTTTGTAGATGTGAGAAGTGGTGATGTATGTATGTATGCGCCTTGACAAATTTACAATATTTACATGATGCTCTTTTTATAAAGGTACAAAGACTTTTAAAAAGAACAAGCTCTCATTAAAGGAACAGTTAATGATAAAAATTATTTATTTTTGAATTGGGAATTAGAAATTAAAAAAAAAAAATCTGTTTCGATAAAACATACAAAATTTTCACAATTTACTCTTGCAAACTTGGCTAACTCAAAATAAGGGTTTTTTGGTAATGCAAAATCATTTGTAAGATATATTGGTAGGTACATAAATTCTGAATAAAAAAAAAAAAATTCTATCGCTTTTTTTGCATTAACTCCACACAGGAAGCCCTGAAGAAAACAATTTCACTAGTGGCCTTTGTCATCTTTGGGGAGGTGTGTGGGGATATTTTTATGGGAAGGAAGGAGATGAAGTTCTGAGAAGGAAAAAGGTATGCGGGGTGGGAAGGAATCTGGGAACAATGTGTACAGGAGTGACGGACGTATGAATCCATCCCTCCCATGCGTTGCAAGGCGAGGGGCGAGAGAGTCCGGCTGGAGAGGTAGAAAAGTCTGCATCAACCAGGCTCTCCCGATCCGGCCCGCCACGCAATAGGTGGGCAAACGCGAGTGTCGCCATGACCTAGACAAACCTCACACCATAAACCCGATTCACCAAACCTAACGAAGCACTTAGGGTGACCCATGGCAGGGGTGTTGGTTATCCAATAAAAGGTTCCCGGGGCGGCGCCGGCGGTACCCATACCCGAACAATTGCTTCAAAAGATCTGAACGTAACCTGAACAAGCAGTCCCATGATTTCCCCCATTTAAAGGTCTTGCATGTCAGCCACTCAATATGTTTTATGTATTAGTTGGTTTAATAACGAGACATGTTTTCACAAACCATACAATTTACCTAAGTAAAATATGTTAAATTGATTTGAATAAATGAATAATCACTATCGTAATGAATAATACCAAAACAACAATAATTCGTGCCGGCTATGCTCCCTGCATTGTCCATTATTTATGGTCCCAAAATAATTATGCAAGCATTGAACGTTGCTCATTTTGAATTCACGTAATTTCGTATTCCCAATACGAGATGCACAGGTGACAATATTGGATATGCATTATTATTTTCAATATAAAATGATAGTCATCACAAAATTGAAACCGCTTTCACACGGAGGCATTATTATACAAGAGTCCCAACTGCTCCCAACTTCCTGGAGCCAGTGATGCATCCTCGGTTGGGATATGTTGTGAGGGTGAAGGTAGTTGGGAGGAGAAGGAGATGAGAAGGAGGAAGGTGGGGAAGATCATGGAAAATCAGATCTAGTCACCAAACACGGTTTATGCAAGGAACGTTCAAATTCTGATTGGTGGTATTATACCAGGCCCGCTAGCACAGTCGACCGACAAGGATTGATAGGATAACTTTCGGTAAATTCTCATCGTTCCCATCATTACTGCAGATCGCCAGCGAATAAGTAACAGTTCGCAATAACTAAGTATTATTAATTTATTCAACCTCAACTGTTGACATGTCAACTGTTGAACTGTTTTTTTTCGATATTTGTTTTTGGGGTGTTATGCTGTGTTGCGCTACCTCCTTCTATAGCCAACGTTTCGGACATCGTTGCAGTGTCCATCATTAGGATTGATCCGGCAGATCCGGATGTCCGAAACGTTGGCTAAAGAAGGAGGTAGCGCAACACGGCATAACACCCCAAAAACAAATAGCGAAAATGCTTTTGGCCGTGAAAATCTTAAAACGTATCTGTTGACCTGTTGTTTGTCCTTTAGCGATCTGCAGCTGTCCTAGGGTACGATGAGAAGTTACCGAAAGTTATCCTATTAATCCTTATCAATCGACCATGCTAGGATCCCAGGGCGGTACTGAGAGTATCTTCCACACCGTAAATATATACCTTATATCATTTTAAACGATTCATTTGTGAAATAACACAAACCAATAAAATAAAACTCACAAACGGATTTTAACCCGCAATCTTCGGATTGTTAGTATTGAGTAGGGAAAGCAATCTCGACTCGAGATCGCGAATTCGAGATCTCGCGAGATTTGAAATTACAATCTCGCGAGATCTCGGAATTATCGGGATCTCGTTAATTAAAAGAAAATATTATTTGAAAGAAAACAAAAACCTTTGATGTTTTTTTTTTTAATTAAAAAAATCAAAAGAAAAAATATAGTGTAAGGAGATTAGAAAGTAATTACGGGTCATTTTGAAAGTTACTTCTTAAAAAACAAAGTGTATTAAGGGTGCTATCTGCTAAACGGCATCTAATGTCCGTGGCAATGTATCCAGCTGCTGAAAATGCCCTCTCCGACTCAATACTGGTTGGCAGCAGCGTGAAGCACTTGAGGAGCAGACATTTTAAGGTATTAACAACGTAAGAATAAAAACTTATGTTTATTTAACTCACATAAACAATAAAAAATGCATAATTCAAGAAAAAGTAATGACCATAACTGCACAACTAAAACAAACAAATGGCTGCCTGCACGCACGCCAGTAATTCTTTCTCACTCACTCGACACAGTTCTATATTTTCTCGTCATCCGTCGCTAATATTCGTAAATAGTCGATAGTTTTCTTTCTTCGATCGACACTCCCGCCCGATCGTCAGTCAGTCAGCGCACCACTCGCGTCCCGAGTGGACGTGTGTAGCGTCGCTGACTACTGCCGCCCAATCCCGTCGATCTCGAAAGGGATCTCGTCATATTATGCTTCGGGATTAATCCGGAAAAATGTCAGAAATGACTAATTTAATACCCCGCGAGATCGGGATTGCATTCATTGAGCCTTATCCTTCGACCATGCAGGCTGTCAATATCATTTTAAAAAAAAAACGAATAAATCATCTTCTTTATGCTGTTAGCGTGAAATATAACTGCGAAAATAAAAGTTTTTTGTTTTTTTAATACTTTCATCTCTTCGGCACTTTATAACAACGTGATTTTTACGTAAGTATTCAAATATTCATGCAATCGCTTCGTGAAAAACGTCGTCATTTTTCAAATAAATGATAGTAATTAGTAGCAACGCAATTTCTCAGCATTAACGCTATAACAGTGGGTCTTTTTGTGGATAAATCCTACTGCATCACGTATTCATTAGATAATGTGGCCTTTGCTCAGTAGAAAAGCTCTGGCAAAACAACTGGCAATGGTTAGTTTCAGTTAGCAAAGTTAACAAATTGCAGCATTAACGCTGATGTATAATATAGATGTGTCCGGAGAGTAGTTGGGTTTCCTGGCTGAGATTTATATCGCCGGATTAAGCCGAGTGAATTGCAATTCTTGTTTTTTGAGCATTTCCTCTTTTATTTTCCTCGTTCCTACTTCCCGCCTGTGGCTGGCCTCTGTTGCTAAACAGCACTGTACTTTGAATTAACAACTTATGACATGTTCTTCCTATGCCAACCATTTTTTGAGAACCATACCATTTATAGGATGACCAACACCCCTGCCATAGGTCACCTCAAGTGGTTCGCTACGTTTGGTGATTTAGTGGGATGAGTTTTGACTAGGTCTTGTCGGCGAATGCATTTGCTCATCTATTGCATGGTGGGCCGGAACGGAAGAGACTGATTGACGGAGTCCTAAAGTGGATCTCTCCAGCCGGACACTCTCGATCTGTCGCCCTGCACCGCAGTGGGAGGGAAGGATTCATAATAAAATTAATATTTTGTCATCTAATAAATACTGAAAATTAATATTTTGTCATCTATGTAATAGGTGGTGATTTATTTTTTATACTGTCATACAATACGAAAGTAAAATTTAAAGACAATGTAATTTTTCTGTTACTATTCAAAAAAATAAATTATTATCAATTAAAGAATTTTGTAATAGTGCATGTGTATGCTTTATAACATAAATGAGAATGCTTATAAACTACTCAAAATACAGTCGAAAAGGGCATTATTTATGCGTTCTTAGCTATGTTTCGCGCTTAGCAGCGCAGTAAGGGTTGCTATTTTTTCCATTTCTTCTACTTTTCAGTATGTACAAAAATTACGGTAAGAACAAACTTCACTCATTAACTTGAAAATACTCGTGAGAGCACTAACTCGTAAATCTGTCGCAGGGTTCTAAAAGCTTTACTTTTTACGCATAGCTGCAGAAGCTAAGCTTTCTTTAAAAGCTCCATAGCTAATGTTGTACTCTGTTTCTGTGCTGTTCGGTGAGAGCTTAAACCATGTCTATTAGCTGCAATTTAAGGTAGTGCAAGTGGTAATTTTGCTTGTATGAGCAAGCGGCGGCATTACTTTCAAAAGAGCCCGATTATACACAGTTGGCTGTAAGGGCTACTAACCCTAAAGAACTCTTGATGACGTTGAATTCAACAAAATAAAATCTACATTGAAATTTTTCAAAAATCCTTTAAAAAATGTGTATTATTTAAGAACTTATTTACAGGACCCGGAATCTTAAATGTTCGTATTTGAAAGAGAACATGACGTGATCTAATTATCAAATAGTTCACGACTTCCTCGTCGATTATCCCACTGAAGCAGATTCCTCTGATCCTCGTGGTTCTAATTTAAATGGAGAGTTTTGAACATCGATTTTCCAAACCCTTTGAAAACAACACCACATCAACAATCCTTCTCTGATTCTGCTGCTATCAACTTTATCAAACTTTTCAGTTCTAGAATTTGGTTTTGACAGCGATCTGTAATATCTTAGAATATGTCAGGTACGTTGGCCTGCTTGGTAGCCTGTCTGGATGAATTTATTTATTTGTAAGAAACAAACAGCTTATACAATACATATAATACAGATTTAACTATATTAAGTCAACTGAAATCAAGCCATAAAATGTCTCTAATACTAATTTTGGTTGGAGATGGAGTTTTGTTGTGTTTTAAAATTAATTTTAGGCAAGAATGAGAGGAAAAATAATGTAAAATAAGGAGAAGAGATGCTTCCGATACATTCCACACTCTTATATTAATTTTCCACGTTACGCTTTACTTCTATTCAATATTTCTGAAGGGTATTTATTATAAAATTGCCAACATGTCAATCAAATTAAATAAATTGGATTGACATGTTGATCTTGACGGATTATGAATTTTCATTAATTAGGTAAGCTCTGGCGAGTCCAGGCCATTATTCAGAATTTTAAATTCAAGATGTGTTAACAATTTAAACATCGTATATTAAGAGAGTTAAAGATGTGAAAATTATTAGATTCAATGTAATTTGAAAAGTTTAGTTTTTGTTTTTAATTGTGTCGATTCTTTCGAATCTTTTATTGTGGGCTTGGTAGAAAAGAGTCCAGATCGGTGTACACCGGGGACGGATATACGAATAACCACCTCCATCTTATTGAAAGATAATGAATAACCACCTTCATCTTATTCAAAGTATTCTTCTCCTAAATGTCCATCTAAAAAGGTTCATAAGAAAATAATAAGTATTTCAGGAAATAAGAACCGTTGGTTTATTATTTATAATAGAATATAATACAAACCTTCGCTACCTTTATTGTTGGAACATGAATAAGTAATGTTTCGAATAGAGGAGAAAGTTCTGTTTGGTTCATTTGGATCATTTTGCCGATAAGTTATTGGAATTCTTTAAAATATATTACATCGATTGGGCCTTCGCTCATGGAGAAACTGAAAAAAAAAAGAGTTGGCGACTCAATCGCTATCCACATGAAATGAACTTGCGAATTTCATTTCATTGGCGGTCCGCACAAAGGCAACTTGTTAAAGACCAGTTGTTAAGGGCGACTACCAGTGCTAGTCGCGTTTGAGTTGCCGTGTTGGTAGGTTGCCATGGTAGCGCCTCACGACCTGTCAAGTTTTCAAGGAATTTGCTCAATAATTTAATGTCAGAGCAGGAAAATAACGATTTTGTTCAGGAGATTGATAAATGATTATTATTTATTGAGATTGATAATTGATAAATTATATTTTTCATAAACAAGCTGGTACAATTACTGAAATCGTAAAGTAGAGTTGTGCCGTTAATTTGAGTTGAATTGAGTTGTCAACCAGTTTCTCGGTTTCGAATGAGCGAAGGCCCTTAAAATATGAAATTTCCATGTTTTGTCGTAAATGCGTTAAATACTAAAATGTACCTAAGATACGAGTATTTATATTGCAAACCCTAATCCTGCCACCCTAAAGATATAATCATATTAAAAAATATGGGTCTCTGTCATCTTTGGGTCTTTTTAGAGAAAGGAAGGAGAGGAAGTTCTGTGAAGGAAAAGCGTATGAAGGATGAGTAGGAATCTGGGAGATAATGTGTTCAGGAGCGACGGACGTATGAATCCATCCATTCCTACGCGGTGCAAAGGTGATGGGTCGTGAGAGTCTGGCTGGAGAGGTCTAGGTCAAACGCATTCGCCACCAAGACCCAGTCAAACCTCACCCCATGAACCCGGTCACCGATAGCGAGCCAAAATAGCGGTCAAAATTGATGTGGCCTATGGCAATAAATGGTTCCCGAGGCGGCAGTACCCTTACACGCCTCACAAATAGAGATACAATATTTTAACTCCAAGCCACTGATATAATGATTCATACTCACATTGATGAAACCACAGTCTTGTGAATTCAAACTTGTACTCTTTGATAAGATCATGCGATAACTTTTTTTCATTAAAGAATATCCAGCAATGGGTAGAATGACTAGTGGCCGTATGACCTAGATACATAATATTCTAATAATATTCTGATACGTGTTCGATTCAGAAAAAGCTCACCCTCGTACGCGTAAATGTACGCCTCTTTCAGGGTAATACACCACACATAGTTTACAGTACGATGCTAATCGCCCTTGTGTGGTTGTATCGAGCAGTTTGAACCATTCGGAAAACCAATCAAATGGCCCATAAAGGCATATTACTATCATAAAACCCAGATTTGACCGCCTCGATACTAACGTGTCACGCACAAAAGCCGTAGGGTTAAATACAAATTTCGAGCAAGCGTAAAATTTGAATTGTTGGATTGCTTCACGCTTCCTGGATACCAAGTGGATGAATGCATAAATTCGGATCATTTTTGGTTCACTGGACAACAAACTGCAATGGGGATCTTCTCATAGTGTTGTTTTATGGAAAACATAATATTTGTATTATTTTCAAGAAGATTTCTATCTATTTTTGGAGAAAACACGATCATTTCTGGCTTACGCATGTGTGAATCTAACTGAAATTTTGTAGCATTTAAGTTCGCTTGAACAATTTTTGACGTTGACGGTTAAAATGCCAACTGAATACAAACATTACGGAGAAGCTATTCAAGATCTCGGTTGGAAGGTTATTTCGCATACGCAAAACCTGATCTCACCCCAAGAGATTTTCACAATTTCTACTCTGTTTCCAATAATCTTTTAGGAATCACACTGTTTTCAAATTTAACTGCCTACTTTAAAAAAACAGGCAGATTTCTTCAATCAAATACTGGGTGTAGGGAGGTGAATTGCAAAATAACACATAGGAAATTATTTTTAATGTGTACACAGAGATAAGTGCAACTAACTACCAAGTAACAACCAACCCAACAGCATTTATCATTTTTATTATAATAGAAAACATCACGTGCAGTATAAATCCGCTGGGTAATACCGTTCATACCTAAGTAGTTTGTCTTATAAAGCTCCTGCATTATTACGTCAAGCTATCGTGTTATGATTTATAACATTACTTGTCATGCAGCTTGCTTGGGTACATAGATTTTGAGTATGATTAATGGCAGAGAAAACTACTTATAGAAATACGTGGTATCATTTTTTGATAAAACTACAAGTGTGCTTCAAAAGCTTTGGTGAAGAAACATAATCCCAAGAGAAATATTTCTAGAATATTAGAATAGACACCGTAGCAAGAATAAATATGTCTAGAATATTAGAATAGACACCGTAGCAAGAATAAATATGTCTAGAATATTAGAATAGACACCGTAGCAAGAATAAATATGTCTAGAATATTAGAATAGACACCGTAGCAAGAGTAAATAAAAGTAAATACTAACCATAGATCAACTTTTTAAATTATTTGAACAGATACGATATAAAAAGAGGGAAAACAATTGGGTCAGGCTCCCCGTCAAAGTGTTCCGTGAAAGGTCAAATGGGTTTGTTTTTACAACAAATGTGTTAGATGGGGTGTATTTACATTAGAAGCACCCTAAGCAAACTTCTCCCTAGGAATATTCCGCAGGACGTTAACGTTTGTTCTACCTTGTGAATAGTTTGAACAACTACCCATCCCGCATTCGAAATATTCAAAATACACATTTTCTGTACCTCCATGATACTGTGGTTTCAAATAAGTAGTTTTGGTAAGAGCTTAATGGTGAAAGGTAAACTAACTAACTAACTAACCATCACGCCGTTTCCCCGCAGGGGTAGGCGGAGAGGACGGACCGCCAAACAACTCGGTCTTGGCACACACTCTTTGCCTCACTCACATTCATACATCGTCTCATACATTATCTTCTATTATTCTGACTTTTGACATGGCCCGACTCAAGTATCTGATTCACTTGATCGTGCCATGTCTTCCTCGGGCGTCCCGACTTCTTCTACCATTCACGTTTGCGTCGTATACTCTTCTTACATTTGCTTGTATATTCTACTTTCTTCGTTCATTCGCTCTACACGCCCAAACCATCTGAGGGTCCCTTTCTTAATCTTGCTCATTATGCTTACATCAGCCTTACATTCTTTGCGGATATCCACATTTCTCACATGATTATACATTGCTTTACCCCACATACGCCTCAAGGATCTCATTTCAACAGCATTCAGTTTACTTTCATCCTTCCTCTGTCAGTTCCACGCCTCACTGCCATACATCAGGGTAGGTACCAGGACTCCGTTGTGGACTGCTAGCTTCGTTTCTTTTGATAGTTTTTTATTAGCGCCAACGGCATTCAGTCCTCCATTAATGGAGTTACCGGCATTCACCCTTCTTTCAATATATCAGACTTCCGATCTCTCGTAAACATACCACCCAGATACACAAACTCATCCACCTGCTCCAAGTATTCATCATTCACAACTATATTGCATATTGTTTTAGTGCTCTCTCTTTCAAACACCATGACTTTAGACTTACTTACATCCATCATTAACTCGTTATTCATACATACTTCGGTCGTCCTAGATACGAGAGACTGCAGATGTGTAGATCTTCCATAGTGTTAGAAATCAGTGTGAAAGATGATTTAGAAAATTTATTATTATTATTTTTTTCAATTGTAATTTCATCAAAGAAAGTCATAACTCAGGCTTGACATTATAATTACATGAAAAGTTATTTTGTTTTCAACCACTTCATTATAATTTGTACTTTTTGACAAATAGTATCGGTTAAACGTCTATTGCATCTTCCTGAAATTCCTTCTTCTGTGACACAATGTTTAATTATTATAAAGTGGTTGAAAACAAAAAAATATTTCTTTTAATTATAATATTAACTGTGAAACTATATATAACTAATGTAGGTCCCTAATCTGGAATCCATTTGACTTTTTAATCTCAAGAATTTTCATTGAACATGTCGGTGTGCACTGTTTTGTAACAAGTATAATTTAAATAATTATACATGAATGAAAAAAATATGTATGAAAAATATGCATGAATCACTCTAATAAAAATTAGGGTGTTTCATACATATTTGTTTTTAAATATGCAAATAATTTATTTCCGTAATGTAAAATACTGTTCGTTATAATGTTTGACAGCCAAGTATATAGTATAAATTTAACGAAAACCAATTAAATGTATAATAAATGATTTGTCGAAATCGCTTAACGAATTGTATTATTTTTAAGAAGATTTCTATCTATTTTTGGAGTAAAGAAAATGCGCGTCGAGTACAAAAACACGATCATTTTTGGCTTTCGCATGTGTGAATCTAACTGAAATTTTGTAGCATTGAAGTTCGCTTGAACAATTTTTGACGTTGACGGTTAAAATGCCAACGGAATACAAACATTACAGAGAAGCTATTCAAGATCTCGGTTGGAAGGTTATTTCGCATACGCAAAACCTGATCTCACCCCAAGAGATTTTCACAATTTCTGTTCTGTTTCCAATAATCTTTGAGGAATCACACTGTTTTCAAATTAAACTGCCTACTTTAAAAAAACAGGCAGATTTCTTCAATCAAATACTGGGAAAATGTTGGGAGGTAAATTGCAAAATAACACATAAGAAATCGCTTAACGAATTAATTATTTTATGGTTTAAATATTAAACCATGTATGATCGTGTGAGAAATGTGGAAATCCGCAAAGAATGCAAGACTGATGTAAGCGTAATGAGTAAGATCAAGAAAGGAACGCTCCGATGGTTTGGGCATGTAGAGCGAATGAACAAGGAAAGAAGTGTAAGGAGAATATATGACGCAAATGTGAATGGTAGAAGAAGTCGAGGACGCCCAAGAAAGACATGGCACGACCAAGTAAATCAGATACTTGAGTCGGGTCATGTCAAGAGTCAGAATAATAGAAGAGAATGTATGAGACGTTGTATGAATGTAAACGAGGCAAGGAATGTGTGCCAAGACCGGGATGTTTGGCGTTCCGTCCTCTCTGCCTACCCCTGCGGGAAACGGCGTGATGGATAGTTAGTTAGTTAGTTAATTTTTGGCTTAAATATTACTCTGCTTTGATTTAGTGGGATGAATTTCATGCACAGATGATAATAGAACATTTGAAAAATCAAGTGACTATTAGAAATGCTTTAAATTTTCGGATTGCAGTTGTGACCAAAATTTAGAATTTATATTACACTTTTTAACAATAAAGAAATTGACGAATTATCTTTCACATCCAAACTGATTAAGATATTTTAAACTGTCTTGGTTAAAATAGAAGAGGCATATAAACAAATTAGATCCTCTGGTGGGAGTTACCATTATACATTTAGATGTAAATTACGTAAACTGTGTAGATACTAGATACTATGTACCACATTGTCACGGCCGATACCGCGACACGAGAATGTGACTGTTAATCCTTTTTTTGTTTCGATGAGTAAAGACCAATAATTGTGTTTTGAAATTCGATCGTAGGAAAATAGGATATGAGATGAAGTCTCTTACCTTTGACGGCTTTTTGTGGCGCTTTAGGATCGATCCTGGATTCCCAATATATCTGCACAACACCAGGTTTTAAGCCACGACACTTTGGTTTGATAAAAAAATGAATTTTTGCTAATATTTGCGATATTTCAACGAGCAAGTTGTGACCCATGTCACCACGAAATTCCAACTGCCCAAGTAGGTAATGTAAACTTGGGCGGCAATATTGTACAATTTTTCCACATGTAGGTAGGAACATCTTCTTCTTTTCCTGGTAGAGACTTTGAGGAACGGAGGAAGAGAAAGTAATACATGCTTGATGACGGACTTGGGGAATATGGATTAAGTTTTTTAAAAAACTGTTTCAGAACCAAACACACATACTGCTGACTAGAGATGCCACGAATAGTGATTTTGCCGCATACCGAATATTCGGCTAGGCTCTCGGCCAAAGCGCCGAATATTCAGCGGCCGAGTATATCAGTATATCTTAAAAATGCGTTAAAACTTGTAGTGTGCGTGTATATCTAAAAAAATACTTGAAAACTGTTCGCTTAAATCGGATAGCAGACCTTTACAAGGGGTGGTCAACAAAAGCAAAACAATACCCAAGCCTAGCAGAATTTGCCAAGAATTATTTATCATCTCCCGGTAGCAGTGTTTATTGTGAGAGGCTTTTTTCGGAAGCAAGTACAATTTATGAGGAAAAGCGCGTTCATTATTCGTGGTTCGAAAAGCCGAATATTCGTGGCATCTCTACTGCTGACCTCTGAATACTGAATTTTGATGAAAATTAATGTATCAAAAAATGTAAGAGACGTTAATATTAATTTATTTTTTGAATATTGGTTAGCTACGATATATGTACCTACATCTACATTTATATCACATCCAGCTTCAAATTTTCAACTATCGTGGAATAAAAGAAGTATTCCGGTGTATTTTTAAGAACAAACTAGTTGTAAATAAACTGGTATCGGGTTGTGAATGACCTGACAGTGTTTAAAAAATTCATACTACCATCTTATTAAGCGGTAAATGTTGCTTGTGTCGTGATGTAGGACTCAGCCAGCCGAGGATTTGAACTCACGACGCGACACACGACGTCTGGAACCAGATGCGATGTTAACTCAGCCACCGACCGGTCGTACGATATCCATCTTTGCTATATTTTTTATGAATCATTTTAGCCATGAATTAATATATTATTCATCATCATCAAACATAGATGCTAATTTCGGTTGCCTGAAATGTGCGTTATTCCTACGTGAAATTATTCACGTTAATTGAACTCAAAATTGCTTTGTATTAAGTTTCATAGTCGTAGTATTCAAATTTGGAACTGTAAAACTTGGGTACATACCTGTACAAATAGGGTACATACCTTTAGTAAGATAAAAAAAACATTTTAAAGATTCTGTAAGTACCTATATGAAATATGAATTTATTTATTTTTAATATTAAAAGTTTAAAGGGTATTCATTCGAATGGTAAATTTGTGGTCTTTCCATTTTGTAAGAGATAAGAAAAATATATAATTATATTACAAAGATAATGGACAATATCTGTTTATGAAAGGTAATGATCCTGAGGCATATATTTCAGTAATACTTGCTTCACAAAATCTTACAATTATTATAATATTCGCAAGTAAAAAAAATAAAGCAATGAATCTCGCAATATCTTTAACGGCCTCCGTGATCAAGAGGTAAAGCTCTTGACTCGCAATCCGATGAATCCAGGGGTGCAAATTTTGTTTGCTTAATTGTGTTAATTCACAATTAATTCAGATAAAATAATATACCTATGGTATATTTGCGGCAGAGTGAAATATACTCTCAGTATCGTCCTGGTGTAAGACCACCATTCGAAATTGAAAGAATTGAACAGCAAAGAATTGAAACGTTGCTTGAAATGGCTTTAGCCGTGTTTTATGACCTGATCTGAATAGCCAGGTACTACTTTCCCACCTTTCATTTCCCCATCTGCTTCCCTTCCCCACTACCTTCAGCCTCACAACATACCCCAATTGGGGATGCCATAGTCTCACTGGCCCCAGACGGGAGCAGCTGAGCTGGGAATCTTGTGAGGTATTCACATAAAATAAATGTTTACGACGTTTACATATATTACTAAGAAACGTGTTTGCTTTTTGTTGTGTATACCTAATCAATTTATCGCAAAATCAATGTTAAACGAATGGCTGCGGAGCCTTTTCACACAAAACTTAAATTTGAATTTTAGGCCAAAATACCTGACCAAATTAATGATTTATTTCATCGAGTATGATATGTATGTACTTTTTTGTATTTAAGATATAAAATATCAACCATTGAAAAAATCTATTAAGAGGGTAAAGAAAAAACCGGAAATATATCATTTTTAAATCAAATTTTAGAAGTACAGACTCTTTTCTTCAAAAAAATTTAAAATCGATTTCGAAAGATTGTTCTTTTATCTAGTAAACGCATGTTTTAAATTTTGAAAACCGATTTTTATTTTTAATATAATAAGGTTATACCATAGGTTGTTGGCAGATTTGTTAAATTTTCAAACAAAATTTTGTATTATACAACACCGATTTCAAATCATATAATCATGCAGTAAAATAAATAAATTTATTATCTGGGAAACGCATGTTTCAGAATTTTAATTTTAGTTTAAATAAAATCACAAAAAAATTATCCGCACACGTGTTTTGTGACGAAAAAACTTCAGTTTGTCTATTTATTTACGGTCTCACAAACTAATATATTTAAGATTTTTTTTTAACATTTTTATTTTGCTTAGACATTATCGAAAAATGATATATACTTATGATCAAAAAATAATTACAAAAAGTACATAATTTTAATAGTTTTATATCACGCCTTTCAGCATTTTTGGATGTAGGTATATATTAAAGCAAATTTGGAATGACATAAAATCGATATTGAGTTATAATTTTAAAATGCTGGTACGGAGAATAATTAATCTTTCTCATTGGAACCGCCCTGTATAATTATAAGAACATCTTTCGACGAAATGTGCATTTTCGGCCGCTGATTCAGAGACAACTTTGACAATTTGTTTACGCATTAATAGCAATTATTAAAAGAAAATCTTGCCCAGCCAACTACGTAGGTAAATAAAATGAAATAAAAAAAAAAAACATCCTAAAAGAGGCGTTTTTAGGGCAAAATTTTAACAATTATAATAATAGTTGTTTCATTTTAAATTTATATACTGTATATAGATTATAAATTTATATAACAATTATAATATGCACCACTGCAACATTCTTCAAGATAATATCAATAAATTATTAATTTGGTGGAATAAAAAATGTCAAATAGTTAAAATTAATTACGGAAATAAATTAAGGACTTAGGCATCACTTTTCAATCAAATCTTTCATTTGTTAATCACATAACAGAAATCTCTAATCAGGGCTTAAAAATGTTGTGATTTATAATTAGGCTAAGTAGAAATTTTAACAATATAAAGTGTATTAAACTGTTATATTTTGACTATGTTAGAAATCAACATGAGTACAATTCTCCAGTCTGGAATCCACATTACAGCATACATGTTCAAGCTATTGAAAGAATACAAAACAAATTCTTACGTTTTCTAAATTTTAAAATGGGTGTTCCAGCAATTATGTTGAACTACAACACTATTTTAAATGATTTGAATGTGCTCAAATTGTCCAACAGAAGAATTTTTACTGACTTCTATATAAAATATAAAAATGCATTTCTATATAAAATTATAAATGATTTAGTTGATAGTCCGGTATTGCTTGACTTGATAAGCTTCCGGATTCCACAACTAGAAGTCAGGATTTATTTCAGTGCACAAATTCTGGAACAAACTTCTATATGTTTTCTTCTTTGCCCAGAATACTAAAGCTAGAAACATACTAAGCCCAGGCGACGCTACGCGACGCGACGCAACGTTCCTATCCATGTTTACACTGGCCGACGTAGGCAAGCGTCGCTGTGACCACGTGACAAGGGGTCTCTGGTTGTGCGCAGGCGCGTTTGATTCGACACATTTGACATTTATTTTTTAGGTTATGTTTATGTGATTCTCTTCTCAGCAGACGATAGCTTTGCCATGTCTTCTGAAAGCGAATTTAAAGATGATTTGCTATGACTATTATTATTAAATCAATATTCTCGTAAAAAGAAAAATAAAAAAGTGAGAAGTATTTGGGTCCACAACATTAACAAACAAAGACAAATGTTTGGAGAGTTCCATACTTTATTAAAGGAGCTAGAATCTGTTGACGGACGATTCTTCATATACTTCCGTATGAGTCAAGTGGTATTTGAAGAGCTTCACAATTGAATACGACATAAAAAAGAAAACACACGTCTTCGAAAGTCAATTGGGACCAGAGAAAGACTGGCAGTGTGTCTAAGGTTTGATTGTCAATCATTATAGGGGTATAAGTATATAGTCATGCCATGAATGGCTGAAATTTCCTCCCAAGCTGCACTGCGTATGCAAATTCTCTATAATCCTGTGATTTGATTTTATAAATAACTCCGTGCCATCTAACAGTTTCAATGAACTGTTCGTCATCCATTTTTTTTTAATAATATCTGTCAAAAAAACAACCACAGATATAGCGAAACATAACGTTAGATGCTTAGATAACACCAAAAAGATGTAAAATCATCTCTTAGTATGCGTGACCATACACTCTCCACCTTCCATATGGCCCACGCCGATCTGACTGTGGCAGATCTGCGTCGCGTAGGGGGCGTCGGTTTGCGTTGCGTGGGGCTAGTCTGATTCTAAAGCACCCGTTTCCATAGAAAATGTATGGATGGTAAGTAGTCCAGATATGGAAATGGTGACGTCTACCTACGTCTCGTCGCGTTACTTGGGCTTAGTGTGGTTTTGCCTTTATGGAGGGAAACAATTATACCAAGTCAGTGGACACACACGCAGCACCCAGCACACGCAGCACCCATCAAGCCAATTCGTTCCCAAGCCAATTCGTTCCCATTCTCTGGCTTGACAAAAATGTCGTTCCCCACCGCCTACGTTTTTCGTTATCGCGTCAGTTTCGCCTAGTTAGTGAAAACCACAAGTGCCTTTCTCAGTAAAGGACCACGCCACCTCAGTCTCCTCTGTCTCACACTCTCACCCCAGTGTCTCGCAAAGAAACGTCCGACCGCCCGCCATCGCCGCGCCACCGTTTTCCCGCCATTTCCAACCGCCACCCAACATTCAGTGCTTTCTCCCGCCAAAACATCTTCAGTCAATCAGTGATTTGAACTTTCGTGTCCCCCCCTTGTTATCCCCGTGTTTGCGGCTTGAGCTGATCCGCCCGAAAGACGAAGTACGACTCATCGCTCGCCAAAGAACAGCCCCGACACGAATACATCTCTGAACCACCCACCAGTCCAGCATCACACCAAGGACCAGCTCACAACACAGACCAGCCCCTGCGCACCTCACTCCTCCACGTAAGTCTTTTGTTCTACGCGGCGTGCAGATCCCTCCAAGTCGTAAAATCACTCAAATCCAAACCTTGCTTCAAATCTCAATCTTACAAACTTCTCAAACTCTCAAAACTCCCCCCCATCTCAACAACCATGGCTTCCCCCCTCCCCCACCCACCCAGCCCAACCTCAGACGAAGAATACGATCGCCTTTCACTTGAAATTAACAACTTCCTCACCGATCACCCTGACTTCAACAACATATCCCTAGAAGACAAAAGCCGCGTCGGCCTTTTTATCATCCGCAGATTCCACGCCCGTCCCCCCACGCCTGACACCAGCAACTTCACCCCAACCAACCCACCCAGCACCATCCCCCTAGCAGTTCTCCCCCCTGTTGCCCCCCAAACTGATTGCCCTCCAATTGCCCCTTCACCCGCAGGCCCCCTCACCGTCCCCCAATCCGACCGCCCCCTCACCGCCCCCCAAACCGATCGCCCCCTCACCGCCCCACAAACCGATCGCACCCTCACCGCCCCCCAAACCGATCGCCCCCTCACCGCCCCCCAAACCGACCGCCCCCTCACCGCCCCCCAAACCGATCGCCCCATCGCTGTCCCCCGTACCAATCTCCCCATCGCCCGCCAAACCGACTGCGCTCCCATCGCCCACCAAACCGACTACGCCCCCATCGCCCCCCAAATCGACTGCGCCCCCATCGCCCCCCAAACCGTCCGCCCCCCCACAGCTACCCCAACCAACTACCCCCTCACCCCTAGTCCGCCGAACACCCCCCAATCCATCGGCTCCCCCAACCCCCAAAAAATCTCTTCCCTTATACCTAAACCATTCTCCCCATTTCTTCCCAACACCCTCGTCCAGATCAACGAAATCCCCACCCCACAATGTACCACCCCCCGACCTGCCGCTACCCCACTAAATTCCCCCTCCCCCCAAAGCACCCTTGCCCCTCCCCCCGTCCCTCAAATAGTGGTATCCACCCAGTTGTTCCCTCGCCCTGTAGTTAAAAAGAAATCCAATATCAACCAACCCTTCCGACATAATCCCCCCCCATATTGCAGCCATGTCCTTTGCAAATAAAAATTAACAAACACTAATATCTTTATTCTACAACCTTACTAAACTCATGATGAAAGAGAAAGGGGCCTAATTGGCCCGGAGCTCTGTACGCCCGTATTTCAAAAGTCAAAAGTCAGTCAGTGGACATCTTCAATTTATGTTTAAACAAATATAAAATATTGTTACTGAGACAGTTCAGTTATGTACAATAAATGCTTTGTATTTCTTATTATGCATATGTAATATAAAAGCCCCTAAAAAGTTTATATACATTTATAAGCTTACATACTATTAGGGTGAACGGTGGTTTTACGGGGTGGTTTGACATCACAAAAGGTGTCAAGCAAGGCTGCGTAATGTCACCATGGTTATTCAATCTATACATGGATAATTGTATGCAAGAATTGAAAGAGGTGGGATTGGGCGCGAAATTGAGCAATCTGAAAGTATGTTGCCTGTTGTATGCTGATGATGCGGTGCTGATTTCTAACACTATGGAAGATCTACAGTCTCTCGTATCTAGGATGAACGAAGTATGTATGAAGAATGAGCTAATGATGAATGTAAGTAAGTCTAAAGTCATGGTGTTTGAAAGAGAGAGTACGAAAACAGTATGCAACATAGTTGTGAATGATGAATACTTGGAGCAGGTGGATGAGTTTGTGTATCTGGGTAGTATGTTTACGAGAGATGGGAAGGCTGAAAGAGATATTGAAAGAAGGGTGAATGCCGGTAACTCCATTAATGGTGGACTGAATGCCGTTGGCGCTAATAAAAAACTGTCAAAAAAAGCGAAGCTAGCAGTCCACAATGGAGTCCTGGTACCTACCCTGATGTATGGCAGTGAGGCATGGAACTGGCAGAGGAAGGATGAAAGTAAACTGAATGCTGTTGAAATGAGATCCCTGAGACGTATGTGTGGTAAAACAATGTATGATCGTGTGAGAAATGTGGATATCCGCAAAGAATGTAAGGCTGATGTAAGCATAATGAGTAAGATTAAGAAAGGGACCCTCAGATGGTTTGGGCGTGTAGAGCGAATGAACGAAGGAAGTAGTGTAAGAAGAATATACGACGCGAATGTGAATGGTAGAAGAAGTCGGGGACGCCCGAGGAAGACATGGCACGATCAAGTTAATCAGATACTTGAGTCGGGTCATGTCAAAAGTCAGAATAATAGAAGAGAATGTATTAGACGATGTATGAATGTGAGTGAGGCAAAGAGTGTGTGCCAAGACCGAGTTATTTGGCGGTCCGTCCTCTCTGCTTACCCCTGCGGGGAAACGGCGTGATGGTTAGTTAGTTAGTTAGTTACTATTTAAATACTTTCATATTAAATTTATATACTCGTCAAATAGTTGTTTCATTTTAAATTTATATACGACAAATTTGTGTTACAACTTAAATCGGTCGTTTGTAATTTAAGTTTATATACAGCAAAATGCTTTTTAATAATGTATATTTCATACAATGCATGGTAGGGAGTCCTATATTTCATATTTTGAATCACAAATTAATAAAGTAGCATATATCCGTATTAGATATTTGTTACACTTTTTGGTTATTTTTTTTTATTCAATTTGGTTCGGTACATTGCCGTCATATTCAAAGTGTTATAATTTTTTATTTATTTCATTAATTAATTAGGTTTTTTCACGTTAGCTCCACACAGGAGGCCCTGAGGAAAACAAAAATATCTCAGAACCTATTTTATCTTTGGGGATGCTGTGTGGAGGGTTTTTTTATGGAAAGGAAGGAGAGAAGAAGTTCTGGGAAGGAATACGGCGAAGGAAAGAGCGATGGGTAGGAATCTGGGATTTAACGTGTCTAGTAATGAAATACTATGAATCCATCCTACTGCGGCGCAAGACGATGAGTCGAGATAATCCAGATGGAAAGGTCAAAAAGTCTCACTCAACCAGTCTCTGTCGATCTGTCCCGCCGCGCAGTAGGTGAAACCCATCGGTCGCCGAGACTGTGATGAATTGCATTGATCAACAGTGAAAATTAGGAAATATCGTAGCTTCCCACTTTAATTTAAAAAGAAAATATCAATTACTTATAAAACGGACACGTCTACGACATCTATCGGATTAGAGTAAAGTGAATTCATATTTACGGTAGGGATCTATAATTAGACAAAGTGAGACGAGTATTGATAAAAAAATCACAGATGGTATCAACAAATAATCAGAGACAGGAACTCCCCAATATACTTTAGGCCGTGATATATTGACAGCCAATTGAATTGCAGCAAAAGCGATTAAAAACCAATTCAGCCTATCAACGAGAAGAGGGCCGAGCCCATTTTTAGAACAAAGGAACGACCTTTGGACTTGGCAATTAGGGATGTAATTAATGAGTTTGACGTTCCCACCGAACCGAGAGGTGAATAAACTCCATGGGAAGAAATAATCTGTTCAGGGACAAAAGTACGGTGACCCCAAGAAATGTTATGATTAACCGGTACGTTCCAGGGATCAGAAACCCTAGTTCTCGAACGCATTAAAGCATATCAGGTGCGGAAAAAAGGGATACACGTAAACAACGATGGAAAAGTTTAAGTGAAAAATTGCATAGCAAGTGACGAAAACGTGTTGTAAGATGTTAGGGAGATTTTCATCTATAATACGATTGTTTGTGACGACCGGAGATGATCGATTCGAGGGAAAACGTGCTAAAGGAAATGGAAATGTTGAAAAAACAATGGAAAATTATTGTTATCAATTCTAGACGGAGCTAGAATATTACGATGAAAGATTTAGGGAGGAAACGTCAAAAAAAATGAGAGTTTTAAAGGATAGGCGAGGGTACATTTCAGAGGTCTAGAGCAGTAACAAGTGTTAGAGAAGAAAATAGAGTGCAGTACGGAGGGGAGTGGAAAATGCTGAAAACATTGCGATAGAAAAACTCAGGAAAAGGAGTCATTTTACGTAATTAAAATGGAGTTTATAGAGTAACATAGTACGCGATTGCAGATAAAAATGAGGCATTAGAATGGTTGTCGATTTCAGATGTATTTTGTTGTGATAAACAAGGAATATTCGAACATGAAAATTGTTTAGATAAGGACGATTAGTCGTTAAAAAGGTAATAAAAATTATCATGGGTCTTATGAAATATTTACATTAAAGAATTCTCATAAAAGTTAACGACACTGAAATAAAAAAGGATTTATTGCCAGGTGGGTACAGGAATTAATGTATACAACTGTCAAGGCATATGGTTTATGGGATTTTGCGTAAGAACGGGACGAAATTTGTAAGGCGTTCTCTATAAAGCAATAAAAATGACAGAAATTTAAGGGCCGAAGTGGGGGTTATCTCCTATAAAGATGTTAAAAATGATATATTTATTAATAACAAATAGAAAATGAAATTTTCCAAGAGGCAGCAAAGATCAAAAAACGATATGGTTATATCAGGGAAGTACAGGGAAGCGAGGGGAGAGAAGATACGACAGAGAAAAACAAAGGAAATCTTAGATTAACAGTGAATAAAATAAATACGGCTTGAAATATAAAAATCTATAGAGATATGAACAATAACGTAAGAATAAATAAGGAAATTCATGGAAAGAGTGTCGTGAATAAAAGAAAATTCGAGAAAAAATGGAAAATTCAAATATACGACGTAAATAGAGAAAATTCGGTTTTAAATGGAAAGGTTCATATAGAATACAGAAAAACTCGAGGAAAAATAATAACATAAAAATGAACAATTTGCGAGAAAGGCTTCGACATGAAGATATCTCTGATAGGCGAATTTAGGGACAGATTTGGGACATATGGTAGATGCCGTACGCACGGACATGTTACGAAATGGATGAAAATAGAACTTTAAAATTATTAAATTCAAGCTAATTTTGTATGAACAACAGGACAAAGGAAGTTGGGCCATTAAACATGGATCTTACTAAATCCGGATCTTGTAAGTATGGAAGTACGAGACAGAATTTAAAGTATCAAACACGGAAGGTACTAAGAGACCGCATTCGACAATAATGGAGAGGTTTCAAGAAATTACGAGTTGATAGTAATTAGATTGGTTTATTACAGGAGATTCAGATACGATCTTTTGGACCTGAGAGGGGTATAAAAGTCTAGACAAATGCCAGTTGAGGACAGTCTACGTCGTGGTCGAAAAGGTTGTAAGTTCGCGGAACGTGACGAAACGGTGGGTGATTTAAAGTTGAAAAATTCTAAGTGATAATTATTTTGATACTTAGAAAAATTTCACATTCTAGTCAGTGATCTACAAAAAAAAAATACTTTGCAGTTAGAATCAGTGAAAATAAAAAATAAAGCCAACGCATTAATTACTTGTGAAAAATAAAAGTGCTCGTGATAAATACAATTTGTTTTAGTGGAAAATTCGGATTTTAAAATCACTTAATATCGTATTTTTAAACTTAGAAATTTCGCGGTTAATATTAGTGCAATAAATAACTGAAGTGATGTGATAATTTAGCGTGAAGAAGTTATAATTAAATACGTGTGTTCAATCTAAGTGAAAGTGTTCTAACAAATAATAAATATTTAAACTAATTATCTTAAATAATAATAATAAAACAAAATAATAGTTTATTAATACATAAAAGTTCGGAGGGATAAAAATTTAATTTAACGACAATTTACCATCTCTAAATTAATCGTGAAGTAACTATCATTTAAAGTGTTATCTAACCAACGAGTTTTGAGATAAAATACAGTTTAGAACGATAGAGTTCATACATCATTTTAATTAATTAGATTAAATGAAAAAAAAAAAAATTGAAGTCAAAAAGATTTAATTAAATTTAGGAAAATAAAAATTAATTTAGGAAAATTGCAGCAAGGTTACCGTGTATTTCCCGGTCGGAAAAACCTTGGTAGGGGTAAGTCTTTTCCGTTATAAAATTTTACAGATTCCAAGGAGAAAGCGGAATGCAGCAAACATTGGTATTTGGATTAATTATTTGACCAAGATATTACTCGCTTAATATGTGATATGTAACTATATTAAAATATTATAAATATAATAAGTATATTTTATATATTTATAAATGTATGTATATATACATATATATATGTAAATTTTGTTCCCAAGAAAAATTTTAATCAAAAAAGAAAAACACTTATATAAAAAGAGGAAAAGGGTATCGATTCCTACCTCTGAATTCATTAATAACTATTAAAAGTAGTTATGTGTGATAAATTTACAAATCAATATTTTATATTTAATTTTGTGTAAGTATTAATATAATTTCAGAAAATCCAGAGCATTTGAAATAAGTTATGATATTAGAAATTATTTCAATCATAAAATAATTATACATATCAATATTATAAATTATTTATTGAGACAAAGTATATATAAATGAATAAATATGTATACGTAATCGGGTATCAGACTAGACAATTGCACTAAGTACATCATTATCAAACAAAGAAAATTTTAGAGTCATCTCACACGTCTCCGGAATGTCTAAAGTAAACATACCTCATACGCTTGAATCTAGGTCACGAGGCCGTCGAGAATGTTTACAAAGCTCAAATTATTTACAAAATAAGTCGGTCACTGGGACACTAGCTCGAATACAGTAAAAAGAAACAAAAAAAATGACCTTGATTAGTGGATATCGTACTTAGGTATTAACTTCTAGGAACGGGATAAAATTATTATATTGCGCAATTATTAAAGAAAAAAAAAAGGGAATTAAACACTATCTTTAATTTGAACGTAAAGAGGTATCTACAGACCTAAGCAATTGAAAATTAACAGATTTATTATAGCAGTTCAAAAGGGTGTATTGAAGATTTACATGAAACAGTTGATAAATCACGGGATAGTTCAAATAGGGTGAATTGAAGACTTACATGAAACAGTTGAAAAATCACGGGATAGCTTAATAAGGGGTAATGAGGATTTACATGATTCAATTGAGAATCACGGGATAGCAAGAATTTATCAAAAGTTGAACATTGGGGGGGGGAGGGAAAGAAAAAAAAATACAGTTCAACCAACAGAAGGCAGTGGTCGCTTCTATAACAAGGACCATTAATCAAACCATAGAGATGGCGGATCTCTCAAACAAAACCGTCAACAAAACCAAACAAAAGCTTGGAGTTATGGCGAATCTCCAGAACACATCGCCAGATAAGATCTTAATGTACTAGTATGTATTTATATTTCACACTATTCTTACGTATATATTCGGTATCAATCTGAGGATTGTGCAGAATCCGATGGGCGAGATCCGAGCTCGGGATGCGATGCAAGTAGTTTCGTATTGCGAGTTATAAACCTTCCCAAAACGTATGTTTACATATATATCTTTTTATGTACTGTTCATTGAATGAAACGAACTCACTTACAATTAGTGCTTTAGGCCTGTCGGGTCACTCTCGTCTCATTTCTTGAACGTGGAGGGAGGATTCACGACCCGTAACTCCACACAAACCCGTGAGTATATGATTGCATATAGGACGAAACCGGTTCGCCCTAAGTAAATAGTAAACTTTGGAGGAGTAGGAATTTGGGGGTATCTGGGCTCGGGGGAAGACCTGAAGGCAGCGCATGATGGCGAAGGAAGGTTCATTTGGGACGCGATAACTTAGGTATCAATCAATTGAACCGTGCCAAAAGACTGTGCGAATTTTGGGTTGACTCCTGATCACCCTGCTTACTTGATGGAGGCAGGAGCCAAATTTTGCCAGAAAAAGGGTTATTCTGAGTTCGTCAAATATGCAATTAACTAATTACATTAACCTACTAAATCCATCTTTATATGTACCTTATAGCAGCTGAATCTAAACGGAGGGGCGCCCAGCAGATACGAGATACAATCATAATCAAATTTACTAACATTTAACCATTTGAGTTATATTTAATTATCTGTTCAATTAGTCATGTGTAGTTTCGATTAGTATTGCTTATTCATGAATTCATTAGGATGTAGGGAATCATAATAAACGTCAAAGGGAAGTTAGTTCATTTAGAGAAATTACTTAAGGTTAAATTTGCAAGAGAGAGACCAATACAGTTTGAAATTCAACACTCTGTTTAGAATCAAGAGGGATACCACAAAATTTTAAAGTAATTAAAGTCCTATATCATAAATCAAAAAAATTACACAACGTTTGATGGAGTTTAATTACAACCTAAATACGAAAATATTTACGTTCAAAGTCGTAAATAACGTATTTATTAGTTAAGTACATATATCTCTAAAGGTATGTAGTACAAGGGAGCTTTAAGTAGCTTTCTGTAGTTATCAGAGGAAATAAGGGTCCAATTTCATAAAGGCTTGTGTGACGTAGGGGAGGAATTTTCCATCCCTACCACACATATGCAAAGCCTTAAGAATTTAAATATCGATCAGAGCAAGAGAAAAGACAGAACATCACAACTGTCTTGCCGATGACCAGGAGAGTTAAATAAGTATAAAGAAGAAAAGAAAAACATTACGACTGGTGCCAAGTGCCCAGGAGTAAATAAAATACAGACAAAAATAAATAAAAATGAGAAGACGAGAATATTACAACTGCACAGCCGTGACAGGAGATCAGAGTTTTACAAGTTGTTTTTAAAAAAAAAAAAAAAAACTTTTATTGGTCAATCTATTGCAAAAAGTGGAAAAAAAAAATAATAATAATAATAAGTAGGACGTTATGTTAAATGAAGTGATAATAAAAATAAAATAAAAATCAGAACAGTGCGCCGTTAAATAAACACGAAAAAAATATATAAATAAATAAATAAACAATACATTTAAATATAAAAAAAAGTGTTAACGAATAAACTCTACATGTTTTAAAATAATTTATAAAAGTGTCGATTTAAAGTTTAAATCAAGTGACCATGAATTTGTTGATTGCTTATGAGATTATAAATATCGTAACAAAGAATGTAGGTCAGATACAAGCGTAAACAATTTAGTCGAGGCAGGCCATAAATTGACAGAATAATGGTATTGACATTCCTGAATCCAGAATGTTAATGACCGTAATGTAAACAATCTGATACGAGATAACGCGGTGTTTGTAAGCATCAAAAGATTGATAACCTAAGCATCGAAAGTGATAACAAAACATCGAAAATTTTGAAGTAGGCGACATCGGGGGTAACGCGTATCGCTATAAGAGATTGTAGAATAAACAAACTCGAAAATGATATCAACACTCGGTTACGGAAAAAAATAAACAGACTTTACAGATAAAAACGGGGGAACTTACCTACATAAAGTGACCCTTTGTTTATAGTTAATGTTGTGGGTTTGTATGTGAGGATTATCACATAAAAAGTCATAACATAAAAAATAAGGAACATAAAATAAAAATAACATAAAATATTTGATTGGGGATAGTGTCGAGTTGAGAACTTTAATATCACAGACGAATGTTTTATAGGTATATACCTATTTAAGGGAACATTTGATCATTCGGACCAAAAAAAGGAGGGGATTTGACGAAATAACATCAAGATAGGTATTGCGAACTCTAAACAGATTTTGCGAAAATATCGTACGTATTGCGGAACTTGAAGGAATGGTTGGCATTCTAAACAATAAGTAATTATTGGTTGAACGAAAATCACGGGATATTCATTAACATTAGAGTAACAATATTCATTCCGTTTTTTTTTTGCAATTACCTACATTTATTTGAAATGAAGAGTGATGGTAGAGTTGATCTAATTTGGGTTACAATCATCATGCAAACAAATATAAATAATTAAAAATATTGTGTTTTATAGGGGGACAGGTTCCAAAAAAAAAAAAAAAAAATAAATTATAAATATATATAGGTATATTTATAATAAATAGTTGGTATTGAGTTAAATTCATTAAAAAATTTAAACAAAAAATGGCGGAAAAAAGGAAAGTGGATGCGACGGAATTAGAAGCTAAAGAAATACCGTCGGGAGATGAATTACGGGAGATATTTAGACGTTCAAAGAGGTCTAAGTTACGAGTCGAGGATATGATAGAAGTCGTTCAGCCAGAGGGGGAGACCGACACAAAATCGGAGGAACAGGGCGAAAATAAGCGAGAGTGTGAAGAGAGACTCACACATGATATGTTACAGGAAAAACCCGAGGAAAAGGAACAAGAAAAGTTAACGAAGTAAAAGGAAAAATAAAAAAATAAAATAAAAAATATAGAAAAACGAGAAAATTGAAAAAAAAAATAAAATAAGTAAATAAATAGAATAAGGAAGGCAACATAATTTACATAAGGTAATTTAGAAAATTAAAATAGAGATTATAAGGTTGTCGCTTAATAAGATAAAATATAAACATTAACCAGGCGACACTCGGAAAATAAAGAAAATGGTTGGGAAACGTGGAACAAGTAGGCGAACCCAGGCTTTAGTGACAGCAATCGGGGAAAATGTCACAACCGAGACTTCAACAATAAACATAGGAGATATAACTACAATAATTCAGGCAGCTTTGGCACCGCTCGTCAATAAGATGCAAGAACTCGAGAAACAATTGGAAAGCCCAGCAACAGTGGCGGTGATAGGAGAGGATAGTGCGCCGAAAAGCGTTCTCCAAGTAGTGGAAATGTTACCACAGCAGGAACGACCATCATTCTCCGGTGGAAATCAAAATCCCATTAGTTTCCTGGAAGATTTCAAAGAATACACTAGAAAAGTGAAACGAACGGATCCTTTAGTCGTCGTACGGGAAAATTTGAAAGGGGAAGCTAAATCGTGGGCAAAATTGTACAATAAACGATGGGAGACTATGTTAGATTTCGAACGAGATTTTTTAGCTACCTATTGGGGAGACATAAAGAAAAATGAAGTTCGCCGTCGTCTTGCAGAAGGGGTATATGATGCCAAGAAAAATATATCCATGCTCACTCATTTCGCAAACTATTGAGAGCTAGCGAAGGCTTTAAAGATTACTGACACACCGTTGGGCATAGTTGACGAAATTATGAGACATTATCCGAAGGAAATTCAATCGCTATGGTTTTCGGGGCAATCAGGAGATGAGATTGTCGCCGCTGAGTTTCTACGAAAACTAGATACAATGGTATGTACACCAGAAGAACGGAACATGAAGAAGAGGAGTGGGGAGGAATCCAGCAAGAAGGACAAATACCGTGACCGTTACCGCGCCATAAAAAGGAGGATACACGCAATTGAAAGTGTGGGCGAAAACGCTAGTTGCAGCAAGTGCACCGAAGTTAACAGTTCACCAAAAGAAAATTCTACAATAACTACAACCGGGAAGGAGCTAGTGGTCGCAGACAACTCGGGAAACGGACGGGGGTTGATTCATTAGTCCTGATGGATACGACTCACACAGGAAGAGGGACGCCGGCACCAAGACACAGCACTGCATTGAAGATTATGCTGAAGTGGGGATGGAATCCAACGAAAGGATTGGGGAAAAGTGAACAAGGGATGACTGCCCCAGTAAAAGCTGAACGGAATGTAAGAAGACGAAAGGATGGAGCGGAAGAAACGAGAACGGAGGAGGAAATGCGTGTGGAAGGATGCGTCAATTTACTACAACAAATAACTGATGAATGGAATAAATTGGAAATGATTGAAGAAAAAGTGGGTAGGGAAGTTAGGGGGTTTAACAACATTTTTGAGGACCGAGATTATGAGGAAGTAGAAAAGGGTAGCACTTTACCGTCATTACCGGAAGCCAAAGCACATATAGATAACACGGAAGTTCATTGTTTAATAGACACCGGAAGTCAGATCACGTGTGTAGCACAAGAATTCTACGAAAATTATTTAAATGATCAAACACTTTATCCGATTATGCCTGTAACAGCTATTCAGATCAGGGTAGCCGTAGGACACAAAAGTCAGAGGATATCTAGATTGGTTTTAGTACCACTGCGATTTGAAAATGTTACGATAAATACACCATGTTTAATAATACCCAAGTTGATCAGGCCCATTATATTAGGAATCAATTGGTTAGACGAATATATAGCTGAATTTAAATGTGGCGAAAATAGAAAGTTAAAAATAAAAACAGAAAATGGTAAAAAGGATATAGAGTTGGTAAATTCATCGATAACTTATAGGAAATCTAAAGGTGAGATTAGCGGTCAAAACTGCGCAAGTGGAAAATTAATTAGTATTGAAGTAAACCCCGAAAAAAATAATACGGCGTGTCTCGAGCGTAGAATAACGACATTTGTGTCCGGGCTAGATTTGAATTTAAAAGGAAAAGAAGGGTTGGAAAAGATTTTAACCAAACATAAAAATGTATTTAGAGACAGACCGGGTCTCACAACTTTATACACTCACGAAATAAAGATGACGGACGAGACGCCCTTCGTTAAGCGATCTTATCCTGTACCTTTTGCTTATAGAGATAAAGTTGACGAAAAAATTAGAGAATTGGAGTTACTCGGAATCATCAGTAGAGAGGCCACACAGTTTTCTAGTCCTCTAACATTTACTTTAAAAAAGGACGGAACAGTCAGGATACTTTTGGATGCTAGGTTTTTAAATACTAGAATGATTGCCGAAGTAGAGAAACCACCCTTAACTTCTGAGATAATACAGCGTTTTCATGGCGTAAAATTCATCACCACGATAGATCTCAATTCAGCTTATTTTCAGATACCTATCAGTCCAGAAAGTCGCAAATATACTGGGTTTGTATACAATGGAAAATCATATGTATACAAGGTATTACCGCAGGGGTTAAAGACATCAGTTGGGAGTTTTTCAAGGGGAATTGACAAAATCCTAGGACCAGGACTGAGAGAATTCTGCGCTAATTACTTGGATGATTTAATAATATATACGTGTGGGAGCCAAGAAGATCATTTTGAACATGTAGGCGCGGTACTTGAGAGGTTAGAGGCAGCAAACATGACTTGTAAACTCGAAAAATGTCAATTTTTATTCACCGAAGTGCGTATGTTAGGACACATTATAACGCCTTTGGGAGTTCAGATGGATCCGGAAAAAATAGACGCGATTAAAAATTTTCCGGTACCCAAGAAAATCAAACAAGTTAGAGCTTTCCTTGGACTTTGCAATTATTACCGTAGATTCGCGAATAAATATGGGGAATCAACACGAGTTTTATGTGATTTACTTCAGAAAAATAGAACTTGGAGGTGGGGTGACTCAGAACAGCGTGCATTCGAGAAGGTGAAAACATTATTTTTAGAGACAGTTATTTTACACCATCATGATCCAAATAGTACATACTACCTACAGACAGACAGTTCGGGATTCGCAATAGGGGGGGAGCTATACCAGCTAGATGCCGAAGGAAATCACCACGTTATTGGATTTATTAGCAAAGCTTTAAGGGGACCGGAGTTGAAATGGACCACATCAGAACAAGAGTTGTGGGCGATAATATATGCTTTACATAAGTTTGAGACATATTTAAGAGGGGTACAATTGATAATTAGAACAGATCATCAAGCACTGACGTTTTTGAAGAGCTGGAAGATGTACAGTGGTCGCCTGACTCGGTGGATTTTGTATTTAAATCAATTTAACTTCACTGTAGAGTACGTTAAAGGAAAAGAAAATATAGGACCTGACATTTTATCTCGTTACTCTTGTGATGCGGAAAACGTTCAGGAGGAGAAAAACACATGTCCAGAAATAGCAGCTTTTGCGGTTAAAGGTAGACAACAAATTCGAAAACACTTAGAAAATATAACGGAGCTACAGAAGCAGGACACATTTTTGGGAGAAATTTTCGGGTATTTGCGCAAGGGAAAATTCGGACCACCAACAAAAAGAGTAAATAAGTATTTAAAAAATTACAAAAAAATAGGTAAGACTTTGTATTACACCACAGGACTAAACAAAACGGTGTTAGCAGTACCCCAGGGGTTGACTGAAGAGCTAATAAAAATGATACATTTAGAAATTGGGCATGGGGGAATTTTTAAAACAGGATCAGCTATGGGAGACAGGTATTACTGGCCGGGTATGAATCAAGATATAAAGCGCATAGTAAGAGAATGTCACCTTTGTCAGCTGGCGAAGCGCGAAATTCGACCAACTGTAGGGCCGAGTAAATCAATTATGACCAAAGAAGTAGGACAATTGGCTATGGCAGACCTATACGGACCATTACCGAGAGGAGTGGGAGGCGTGAAATACATATTTGTGATCCAAGATTCTTTCAGCAGATTTGTAAAATTATATAAATTAAGGATAGCAAGTACTAAGACCGTGTTAAATTGTGTAGAGGATTTTAATAAAACCATACAAATAGATGCTTTGTTAACTGACAACGGATCTCAATTTACATAAAAAAAATGGGAAGGCCACATGAATAGGATGGGCATAAGAATCGTACATACTTCAGTGCGAAATCCTGGACCGAATATAACTGAGCGCGTAAATAAAGAACTAGGAAGAATTTTTCGTATTTACTGTCACGAGAAACATACAAAATGGGCAGCTTTTCTTAAAGAAATAGAGCAGACCTACAATAACTCAATACATTGTTCAACAGGATTTTCACCAAATGAAATAGCTTTCGGGAAATCGCCAACTTATAGTTTAGACAAGTATACTCAAGGGTGTGGAAAACCTACGAAAACAATAGATGAAATTAGGTTAACAGCTCAAAAGAATTTGGAGAAAAGCGCTACAAATCGACAAAAATATTATAATCTCAATAAAAGACTAGTTACCTATGAAATCGGAACCATGGTCAAGTTGAAAAAGATTACACAATCAAGTTTTTTGCGCAAACAAATCAAGAAATTCGGTTTAATTTACGAAGGACCGTACGTCATCGGTTCAGTAGTTTACAGTAACACATATACCCTAATTGATCCGGTAACTCGGGAGATAAAAGGAGATTATAGCGCTTAACATTTAGCGAGATATTACACAAGTAATAAGAAACAAAAATCAGGTTTACAGTTAGTGGAAATCAACGGATAGAGTGCGAAGTTTACAAATATTTGTAAATGTTAATAAATAAATAAACGATTGAGAAATACAAATAAAATTATGTTAGGGTACATTATAATTGGGGAGGGGGAAGAAAGAAAATTACTAAAATATTAGATTATCAGATTGCTTGCGAGGGGCGGATCGTCGTTAAGTCTTTGAGGGTGAGTGGACAAGTTCTTAATAAGCGACAATCATATTCAATTATTGAAATAGAGTAGGGCAAATAAATTCGTTAATTTTGATTTTCTAGTTGAAAAAAAAAAAAAAAAAAAAAAATTGACCTTTTATGTGTTAGTGAGTAGAAAAAAAAAAAAAATGTTAGATAAGTAAGAACACTCAAAAGGAGAGAATTAATGGTGTTGATAAATCACGGGATAGTTCAAATAGGGTGAATTGAAGACTTACATGAAACAGTTGAAAAATCACGGGATAGCTTAATAAGGGGTAATGAGGATTTACATGATTCAATTGAGAATCACGGGATAGCAAGAATTTATCAAAAGTTGAACATTGGGGGGGGAGGGAAAGAAAAAAAAATACAGTTCAACCAACAGAAGGCAGTGGTCGCTTCTATAACAAGGACCATTAATCAAACCATAGAGATGGCGGATCTCTCAAACAAAACCGTCAACAAAACCAAACAAAAGCTTGGAGTTATGGCGAATCTCCAGAACACATCGCCAGATAAGATCTTAATGTACTAGTATGTATTTATATTTCACACTATTCTTACGTATATATTCGGTATCAATCTGAGGATTGTGCAGAATCCGATGGGCGAGATCCGAGCTCGGGATGCGATGCAAGTAGTTTCGTATTGCGAGTTATAAACCTTCCCAAAACGTATGTTTACATATATATCTTTTTATGTACTGTTCATTGAATGAAACGAACTCACTTACAATTAGTGCTTTAGGCCTGTCGGGTCACTCTCGTCTCATTTCTTGAACGTGGAGGGAGGATTCACGACCCGTAACTCCACACAAACCCGTGAGTATATGATTGCATATAGGACGAAACCGGTTCGCCCTAAGTAAATAGTAAACTTTGGAGGAGTAGGAATTTGGGGGTATCTGGGCTCGGGGGAAGACCTGAAGGCAGCGCATGATGGCGAAGGAAGGTTCATTTGGGACGCGATAACTTAGGTATCAATCAATTGAACCGTGCCAAAAGACTGTGCGAATTTTGGGTTGACTCCTGATCACCCTGCTTACTTGATGGAGGCAGGAGCCAAATTTTGCCAGAAAAAGGGTTATTCTGAGTTCGTCAAATATGCAATTAACTAATTACATTAACCTACTAAATCCATCTTTATATGTACCTTATAGCAGCTGAATCTAAACGGAGGGGCGCCCAGCAGATACGAGATACAATCATAATCAAATTTACTAACATTTAACCATTTGAGTTATATTTAATTATCTGTTCAATTAGTCATGTGTAGTTTCGATTAGTATTGCTTATTCATGAATTCATTAGGATGTAGGGAATCATAATAAACGTCAAAGGGAAGTTAGTTCATTTAGAGAAATTACTTAAGGTTAAATTTGCAAGAGAGAGACCAATACAGTTTGAAATTCAACACTCTGTTTAGAATCAAGAGGGATACCACAAAATTTTAAAGTAATTAAAGTCCTATATCATAAATCAAAAAAATTACACAACGTTTGATGGAGTTTAATTACAACCTAAATACGAAAATATTTACGTTCAAAGTCGTAAATAACGTATTTATTAGTTAAGTACATATATCTCTAAAGGTATGTAGTACAAGGGAGCTTTAAGTAGCTTTCTGTAGTTATCAGAGGAAATAAGGGTCCAATTTCATAAAGGCTTGTGTGACGTAGGGGAGGAATTTTCCATCCCTACCACACATATGCAAAGCCTTAAGAATTTAAATATCGATCAGAGCAAGAGAAAAGACAGAACATCACAACTGTCTTGCCGATGACCAGGAGAGTTAAATAAGTATAGTAGAAAAAGAAGAACATCACAAGACCTAGACACGACACATCTCACACCATGAACCTGGACACCCCTGCTAAGTCACCAAACGTCATTCGGTGTGACCTATGGTAGAGGTATTGGTTATCCAAAAAATGGTTCGTGAAATTGATATTTGTATGATCAAAGCCGAGCGGCCCTTCCTCTCAAGATGTGACACACTATCGCTTCATCGTTCGGGGGGGACATAAACCCCCTTATAACCGGGGGTATGGGAGCGAGGCTTGGGCTGTTTCTCTAGTGTACTCTGGGTACACACATTTGCCTTTACAGGGCCAAACCGATGTTAGTCACGAATGGTAATAAACGCACAAACAGTGCTGTTTCACGGAGGGTTACTGATACGGTTGACGGAAATCTTTTCCTCCAAAGGAAATTTTCCGGAAACCTGTTATAAAACTTCTGTTTAAGATCTTTTGCTTGTGAGCAACGTCCTTTTGAATTATTTCTATCGTTCAATTTTGAAAAAAGATTCCTTTAAGTGTGCGTACATCTCTAACCATTTCGCAGCTTAATTTAAAAAAAGGGCATACTATTATCATTTTAGTTCATTTTAATAATAAAATTAATAGTAATAAAAGATGGTTCCATCTTTTTCTTCACCTAATAAATTTATTTTGAGTGTATTCTATTATTTTCAGTTAAAACAAAAAAAGTAACACGAAATTAATAGAAAACTGAAATATATATGTAAAGAATGGTTTGGTACTTGGAGATTGAGCGCGGACGAAAAATAGAAATAAAAAAAATAAAATAGAAGTGACGAGTCATGTTAAGGACCTTGCTAGAAATCATAACAATAACAAACCCGGTCGGCATAAAGTATAAAAATAAAAGTGGTGTTTACAAAGTTATTGTTTTATTTTAAATTAATAATGTCACATCACAAAGTATCCGCTTCATATGAACAAATATTTCTTCGCTTGCTTAGTGACAGACAAAAATCGTTAAGGGCTAGTTGTTTCATAGATGTTCAAATGTAACATTGTCATGAAATGGCCATCCGGCGCCATTTTTTTTTTTTTTTTTTCATTTGAATATTTTGACATTCTAGGTGTATTTAAGCTTTTTATTTTTTTTATTTTATTTTTTTTATTTATTTTAGGGAAAGTTGACAGCAGATTGATAGTACACAATAAAACAATAGTAAGATAGTTAATTATGCCAATTATGAACTTTCCACTGATGATAGTGAATGATTAATAAAGTATGACATTATAAGTGTGTTTTCTGATATTATTATTATTTTTTTTTACAATATATGAAAGGGGAGGGGGGAGGAGGAACATAGAATTAGGATTAAGAGGCAAAGGACGGGAATATATAGGGATTAAAATTTCTAGTTTGAGTCATGTTGCTTACTGAGTTTTCGTTTTATGTCATGTAAAGTCGAGTTAAAGATGTCAATGTGGTAATAATTTAAGTTATATGAGTGTGTGGATCTATAGATAAATGAGTTCTGTTTGGAGTTGGTCTTGCAAAGAGGGAGATTAAAAGTAAGTGACTGTCTGCTGTTGCGATTTGGAACATGGAATGATAGACGTTGAAGAAGATCAGGACTATCAATTTAAGGTTATGTGTAATTTTAAATAACATTACCGAATCTGCTATATTTCTTCGGAAAGTTAATGTCTACATATTGAAAAACTTTGCAGAGTCTTCATTACTAACGTGAGATCGAAAAGAGCGGAAGTTAAGGTACCTTAAGAATCTATTTTGTACACTTTCGATTCTATTTTTGTGTATTGCATAGCCTGGGTTCCGCACTTGAGATGCGTATTCAAGGATACTATTATCAAATTGTAATGAGCTGACAAGCTTAAGAACATGATATATGTCCTCTTCTGTTCATTACAATTTATTCAAAAACTGAAATGGACTTAGAATCGGCATTTAACGGGAACTGTTCTACTGAAAGAAGTCAATTTGATGACAACGTTACAATTGAATTTCTGTGAAATAATCCAACCGCAGACTTATACCAAACAAATTAAGATCTTGTCTTGATTTGATCAGTTATAACATGAAATGCATTATGTTTTGTTACCCTCGATTTAATTTAAAATCGTATCGGTTTTTCTGTGCATCTTTCCCCCTTTCAAGTTTAAACGCTTTATCCGTACATTCTACATGATTTTAGCAATGATTTTTTGAGATTCAATAGTTGCCTCTGGACGGGCCGTAAAACGCACGTGAGCCACTCCCAACTAGCAAGTAAGTAAATAAATAATTGAACATTACATGGAACATACACTGATGTGGTGAGAATCAATTTCATGCAATTAGTTTTAACCTTTTGATTACTCAATTATTTATTTGCTAGTGAGAAGCGGCTCACGTGCGTTGTGCGGCCCGTCTGGAGGCGACTTATGAGAAATCTGGACATTGAATTTTAATCAGTTTATTTATTTTTTCCCAACCCGGATGATTTGATAAGTATCTTCCAAAGAGATAGTATCGAGCCACAAGAGGTAAATCTTTACATAGTATAAAGCAGAGTCGCTCCCGCTGTCTGTACGCTTAAATCTTTTAAACTACGAAACGGATTATCATTGGGTTTTCACCAATAGATAGTGATTCATGAGGAAGGTTAATGTATATAATTTGTCAAGGTTTTGTGAAAATTGGTTGAAATATGTAATATATAAGCGGGCGATGTGGATTTGATATTTATATAAATGAATAGATGGCGTTGGTTATAATGGTTGGGTAATGGCGTTTTCAGTAGATGGCGTTGTGTTTCGTTAGCCACAGCAACGTGTAGCTGGGTCTGCTAGTGTTTTATAATAAAATTATGAATTTGTAGTTAGTATTTGTATCCAAAGGTAAATTATATTTCACAACAACACTATTTGCAATAATGGCATTTGTACTAGGTGGTTCATAAAGAAAATTGGAAACCCGTTTATACGAAAATTGCTTTGCAACACCGCCCACACGCGAATGTATACCATATTTGTTGACTTACACTAAACAACTCGCTTCATATCGAGAAAGATGTTTACAAACGTGTAATGAATAGTCTGTTACTAAATACATGGAACTTAAATCAAACCACATAGACATAAACGCGTTCACGAAAGCCCCCATGAAACCTTTCTTATTAGGTCAACTTTTAGACTTTTAGCGAATTCTACCTTTTACTGGGATAGAGTTATATTTAAATACAGCTCTGCGGGAAAATTGAAGAGATCTGTCAGTAAAAAAACGAAAGTTCTCCACAGCAGCCAGAGTTTAATTATTTCATTCATTTCAAAAATGAAACCGTTTTTAAATGAACTCTGTGGTCGGTGGTTTTTTAAAGCCTGCGGGTTTTTGATTATACAGGTGAAAGGTAGACTCGTAGTCTTTATGGTTAGTTCTTAGTGGTCAGTACCCACGTTGGTATTATCAGGTAACTGAGTTTGTGAAATGTTAGGAAATAGTGTATTTTACAGCCATATGCATCGAAGAGGTTCCACCTCTTTGAGGTATAGATGCGATCGTCGGGAAAATAATTCGCATATTGTTCTTTCTAAAAGGTGCAGTTATTAGTCTGCAAGAAAACATAACATTTAACAATTTTAGAACCATCTAACTCTGACCATCGCATATATCGGGTACGGCCGCCACGGTAACCATTCACTGGATAACTAACACCTTTGCCATTAGTTACCCCAAGTGATTCATTATGTTTGGTGTTCGGATTCGTCGGGTGAGGTGTGTTCAGACTCTTCAGGGTTCGGGTGTATTTTTTTTCATATAGTCTTAGTGGAGGATGTGCCTGCAAACCAGCTGCATGGCGTACTAGATCGGTAGAGGCCGGTTTAGAGAGATCCTGAGATTGGCTGAGATTAATTTTAGAGGCTCAGGCGTTAGAACCAGAGAAAAATCACTTTTTCATATTCAAAAATGTTCTACTAATCTCAGACAAAATGCTTTTATATTCAGAGCATGCAATGTGTTTGATAAGAATTTTAATAATATAGACATATTCTCGCGCAATTTAAGTACTTTAAAAAAGTATGTCATAGCTAACATTAAATTATTTTTTCGACCGTTTTGCAAGTCATCATGTTATTGCTGTAAATCCTTTCCATTTACTTGCCTTTCGACTTACTAAGAGAATAGATTTCTGACTCTGACTACTTTATGTTTTGAATTTTAGTAAGCAGATTGTTAGTTTATATTATAGTTAATATTGTGTTTATATATCTTATTTTTTCACAATTTTCAAGGTTATGTTTTTGTTAATTTCTTACGGGTACAGGACCCTTACTTTTTAATTATATTTTTAATTGTGGGAAAATCTATTGTTAGGTATTACGTGTATTTTTAATGTTATTATTAAAAATGTAAAGTATCTGTTGATTTTTCCAAATAAATAAATAATTAGATCCTTGGACCTCTAAGCTGGTTTCTTTCGACCCATCGACTTGTACTGCTGGACATACTGACCCCTAGATTCCTACCTACTCCACACGCTTTTTTCATTCCCAGATCTTCATCTCGTTCCTTTTCATAAAAATACCCCCCACACAGGATCCCATTAATACATGGTGTTGGAATATGTAATTATATATTTATGTACATTTTTTGCGTCCGTTCATCTAAATTCCTTACAACTTACAAACAGACATGGTTCAATCACAAAATCGCACAAGGCGATATTGAGGAGTATTTGTTATAATTGAGTACCTACAATTTGTTGGTTTCTAGTATAATTATTAATTATACATATCAAAACGTGTTGAAGCGATATTATTATCTGCGCTAGGTATTCACCCGGTTGATATTCGATTGTAAACAGCACAAGGCACTCAGAATTTTGAAGTTATGTTTCAATTAAATTATATACAGTTTGCTTACCTTCCAGCCCATAGAATGCGTCCTCATCGATGTGGATGATGCCATTCCCCTCTAACTCCAGTGAGTTTAGCAGCGTCAGATGAGAGAACACCTTCCCCGGGATCTCCTTTAGATGATTATGAGCCAAGCCGAGAGAATCCAAGTTACGGAGACCTAAAAAAATGGGTTAAAGTTTATATATCTTCAATCTATCTATCTTCTATATTAATAAAAATGAATCGCCGAACTACTGCACCAAATTGGATAATTCTTTTTTTGTTGTATTCGTTATTATCACGACAAGGTTTGTATAAAACTACTGGTGAGCTCTGACATTAAGAAATGTGTATAAAAAAAATGCAATATGTGACACGAGCTGTTTGAAAACTGAATCCACCGGGACTGAATGTATGGAATGCGGGAGGGGGGAGGAGAACTCGGGTAGGGATTCGCGGGAGGGGGGGGGGAACTCAGGAGGGGGGTGTGGAGTGGGGAGAGGGAAGGTGGAGGAGGCGGAGTGGGAACCCGAGAGAGGAAAGGGACGCGGGAGAGGAAGGGGAGGCGGAAGGGGAACGGGATGAATGGGAAAGGACACGCAAAAAGAAACAATTTCTTTATTAAATGGCGCAGCTACGCATGCCGGGACCAGCTAGTTTTAAATAAAAAGCGTTTAAAAATGGTTCCAAATATAAACTAGCAACTTTTCAGGACAATTTCATGCCGGCAAGGTATTTCCGTCACGATTTCCATATTGTCGGTCAAGATTGCGTAAGAGAGTGAGTTCGCTCGGCTACCGATATTACGACAATATTGCCGGGTCACGTGTTCCTTCTTGCACTGTTACATATGTGCGTCTCTGTTCGCCACCTACCCTCTAACGAAACTGTAAATAATTTCGAACGCGAATAATATTAGGAAATAATTTCGCTATTTATTAAAAGTTTTTATATGTTTAGTGGAGTTATTGAAGGAGATATGTTTTTTTGTATTCGCTAGTTTGACTTAGGTATGCAGTTAGAATTCGATAAAGGCATTACGAAGCCGCTGAAATTTTTCAACTTATTTTCCACTTGTGAATTATAGATTTATTTATGCATGTATGCAATTAGAGTTGACTTAAACAACACAAAAATTGTATTTTGTTTACGATTTTGATACGTGCGTAAATCCAGAAAGTAAGGTGGTCGAGGAAATTCAAATCAAATGTGACATGTAAAAAGTAAATTTTTTGAAAAAGCTGTATATTCCCAACCCTTTTGAGATTGGGAACTACTTTTTATTCTAGCTGTGAACAAGATTCTCAAAAGAAATTTTGCTGTTACTTTTTCTTAATTCTTCTAAACATAAATCATTAAGGCCATCCGCTCATGGAGAAACTGAAAAAATAACAACGCAATCTCAATCAATCTCCTGAACAAAATGGATATTTTTCTGATCTGACATATCACAGATTATTAGAAAACTTGTCCTAAGCCGCTACCATGTAAACTTGTCAACAAGGCAACAACCTATTAAGTTTTGTGTACAAGCAATTCATTGGTGAGAGTACCGTGTTCGACTAAACTCTGGTTACGTTACCTATACATAGACTTACATTAGTATAGCACCATTCTAACAATCATAATATTTGTGGTCCTTCAAGACATTTTTCAAAATGCTCTTAGGAAACGTACTAAATTCATATTGCAAGATTTTGATACAGAATCTTACAAGTTAAGCGTGCACCAAGTTGGAGTTCTATAGAAAACTAAAGGAAAAGATAGGAAAGAATGAAAAACTTTAAAAACTGCGAATTTTTGTTGAGCCAAAAATTTTGTGCTTTCATAATATTATATTTTTGTTCTTGATATACTCGTACTTACACAAAAAAAAAATCTTCAATGAAAACTCCCAAATAAACACATTATATTATAATTAATACTTTCATTCAATTCTAAGGGTCAAGGGTAAAAGTTTGGCAAAACCAACAAAATGTACGACGTGTATAGGTGTGGGTAGAGACGCACGCAAACCTTTTAATTCAACAAAGGCTCCGTGAAAAGCATTTATTAGTGCCTACAAATAAAAGGCAGGGAGTTCGAAATCATCCATTTCGATAATCACTCCTGAATTATATAATAAAAAAAGATATACAGCATATTTCAATAAAATTTCGCAAAATATGGTTAGCCCTGCAATATTGCAATCGATTTCATTTCATGTTCCAATTAATAGAGTCTCACGAACTAAACATATCTTTCACTTCAATGATAATGTCAATACCAATTCGTTTATGAACTTCCTTAACCACACCACGCACACGCAGCTTAGATTTTCAATATGCTAAAGTTGCAGATTTTTTAATAGTACTGAAAATACTCAAAAAAACACATTTAAATATTTTTTGAAAAACTCTGAATGACTATGTGGAAGATTAAAAGATATTTTTTCTGATTCTGATAAGTGTACAAATTTAATATTTTCATGACTCTTGATAGCAATTTCAAATGGAACATACAAATAAACAAAACACGTAAACGACTGAGAGCGATAGTAGGTAGGCTGTACAAACTGAAATGTTTCGTTCCGGTGAATATTTAAAAAAATATTTACTTATCACTTGCAGAATCAACTTTACGGTATGCCATAACCACTTGGGGACACACTTGCAAAACTAATTTTAACCACCTACAATCAGTACAAAATTCAATGGTTAAATCACTAGTTCAAAAACATATTTTTCACAGAGACGAAATATATCGTTGCTGTATAAGAATTTAACTGTATTACCGGTGCAAGCCCTATTGTGGTACAAAATATTGACTCAGCATATATCTGAGTCTGAATATAAGAGGAAAGTGAAACCTGAACACGACACTAGGTTCACAAAGAATGAAGGAATGCTTGTTCCAAAATACAACAATAAGTACGGACGGCGAACCCTGGAATGTAATGTGCCCAAAATATTTAACATGTCACCAAGTAATATAAAAAAATTGCGATTCTATAAGTAGATTGAGATATATGCTAAAAATATGGTTACTAAATAGAGATGGTTTATATTAAGTCTGTGTTAATTGTGACAATCTGTATAGTTATAGTAATAATATTATGTATATGTAAATAAATTGTAATTGAAAATTAACATCCTATTGACAAACTGCTTAATTACTTTGAAAAAAAAAATTTAAAAAAAAAACAATATTCGTAATTATTGATTTGAACTACACATTCCGAAACGGTTCCAACTCGATACAACATCATAATGACACAGAACATTTTTTAGACCGATTTTTTCACAGAATTTGAACAATTCATCAAATTTCGAAGTTAATTTTCAAGTTCTATGACAGTTTTATTCAAGTTCTGTTATTATTTTAGTTCTGTGAAGCAACTGGACCGTAATTATAAAAAAGGGGGACTTGAATCGAACTTTCATATAACTAGAAAATTAACTTGGAATTTTGATGAATTGTTTAAATTCTGAAAAACAACCCGTCCTAGGACGGTTATCATGAACGTTACCGGGCGTAACGTTAACGCCGACGAATTCACGAAAAAACAAATATTTTGTTTTGGCGGCAGATCGAAAATGGCGCATTTACAATCGTTGTAGAAAATTTATTCATCAGCACAAAAATAAAATAAAATTGCTGTCATAATGATAATTTTTATCGAAAATAAATAACTAAAAAAAACCGACTGTTACTCAGTAACGTTCGGCAAAGCCGTCCATGTCGGAAACGAGTACGTTGGCATCAATACATACAATCCCTTGTTTTTGAGGTTAGGGTTGTTACCATGAGACGATGTATGAATGTGAGTGAGGCAAAGAGTGTGTGCCAAGACCGAGTTGTTTGGCGGTCCGTCCTCTCTGCCTACCCCTGCGGGGAAACGGCGTGATGGTTAGTTAGTTAGTTGTTACTAATAGAGAACTCCAGTCCAATTTTTTTTTAATGAATAATGACCTTCTAACTTAAATAACTGCATTTTTATTTTTATTTTTAGAGTTAGTTTTAATAGTTAAAAAAATTGTCAAAGTTTTCATTTTTCAAGATCCCCTTAAGACCACCGTATGTACGGTGAATCGTGTGACGTCATCACTCCTGAAAAATTACTATAGGATTGGGCAATCAGCTGATCAAGTGCCGCTATTTCGAATATCCTTATTCGAAGCATTCTCCCTAGAAGTAGCATTACTATTTTTTGTGCAGTAGTTTTTCAATATTTTAAATAATAGAGATGAACTAATAGAGATACCTCTATTTTCGATACTGAATTATTTAGGCTTAAATATTGTTTCAATAAACACAACGACTAAATCTCTATAAACAGTATGAAATAACGAATAACATGAAATGTTGTTAATACTGATGGCTTATGTCATACATACATAATCAAAGATTTCAATACAAATACAATGACTGGTGACGCGTGACGTCAGCACTAACCATTCAGTAATACCAAATTTACAGTGTGTTTTGACGAGAGGTTTAAAATTGCACTTTTTAATAATTTTTTAAGAACTCTACATTTAATATTATGAAATAAAACTTATGTATTCAGAATCAGCCTTTATTGGTCTATATGAACATATTTTTTTAAAGCCATAATATTTTTCACTGGAGTTCCTTATTGCGCGAGCATACTTTCAAAATATGCGTAAGAACCTTCTAGAATAACTACTTTAGACGGCAAAAGTCTCTCATTAAATTTTGTATTTTGTAAAAGAAAATATGTAAGTTCAAATATTCTGTGAAAATTTGTCTGTTAAGTCCCAACAAAGGAGAACTGTAGAATGAAACAACCACTAAAAAAATATGATTAAATAGCCTCCTCTCCGGTCTCTAGACAATGCCTAACAAACAAAAAACCGTAAGTTAATTTAGTATCTTCATCCGAATTCATTGTGAGGAATATGAGCGGTATTTTCTTTGTTTCCCATTAGTCTAACTACTTAATTCATTATAAAATGAACCTACGAAATATTACTTAACATTTATGTAAATAAATTTAACAAAATAATTTTTGTTCGAGCCATTGAATTTTTTTTATATATACCGACCGGTTTCTGACCAACCGTTCCTTCCTCAGTGTAAAATATACTAACATGACATTACAAAACAATGGGTGAAAATAATATATTACTAAGTGTTGAGGTGAAGGTGGGGATTGGCTAGGGATTAGTGAAGAGTGGGTGGAAGAGATGGAACTTTCCATAATAAATTCACGGCCGTCGTGGTCTAGGGGTAATTCTCTTGACTCGCAAACCGAAGGTCGCGGGATCGAATTCCGGCGTGGCAAATAAATTTTATTCGATTAATTTGTGTTATTTCACAATTTATTGATTTGAAATAACATATAGTATATTTGTGGCACGTTCCAGAGTGGAAAATACTCTCAGTATCGCCCTGGTGTAAGACCACCATTCGGAATTGAAACGTTGCTTGAAATGGGGTTAGCCGTATTTGGTGACCAGATCTGAGTAGCCAGGAACTTCCCCACCTTCCTCTTACCCATCTCTCCCCCCCCCCCACTACCTTTAGGCTCACAAAATACCCTAATTTGGGATGCCGTAGTCTCACTGGCTCCAGACGGGAGCAGCTGGGAATCTTATGAGGCATAAAAAATAAACAATTAATCGTAAATAATGGATATGAACCAAATTTAATTAAATAAATATTTGAATGGTGTAATTTTCAAACTAAAGAGAAAACGCTGTCTTAATCTGTATTGTATTATTATGTAGGAATGTAGATACATAATTGAAATAAATATTATTCTAGCTGCTTCTATTCTAGTAGCTGTAACTTTGTGGTTCATTATTGTATTGAATCGTAATTAGTCTATGATTGGTTCTTACGTTGCTTTAGTAGTCTACGGGCTCTTCGGGTTTTGGTCTTGTTTACGAGATGTGCCGAAGATGTGCCGAAGATGTGCCGAAGGTAGGCGCGCAGAGTCATTATAAACCTAGAGCTCTGAAGACAAAACCTTGCTTCCAGTTAGAAAGGACGCTAGTCCTCCGAACTATATTTATAAATTACGATTCGTCAATAAACAGTTACTGAGATTCAAATTATTAGTACAGGAGAATACAGGACCCAGTATTCATAAATAATGAATGTCCCTGGAAAGGACATTACAATCATAAATAAATGAAACAATATCGTTTAAAAAAACTTGAACTCACTGTGGGTTTCGAAAAATACGTCGAATTTGTCATCCACCGTACGTGGATAGAGGGTCTCTTTCCCCGAGGGCGAATTCAAATTCAGATTTGAACAACGCGATCGACAAAGTTATGGCGACATCCCCAGGCGTAAGATACTGGAACAAATTGGTTGATTTTTGTCGAAATCCAGCTGTTCGTTACGTGGCCGTTGAAATTAAAAAGATGTATTTTTTAAAAAGTAAAATATTTACGCTAGTATAGTGCATATAGTTAGTCATAAATTGGATAATATGAGATGGCTATAAACGTAGAATGAAGGCACAAAAAAACCTAAGAATTTCTCTCAATATTAAAAATGTAAGTTGGTTTATACAGGCCGAGATTAGACAGTGCTCCAATACACTTAGCGCCACTGAATTATAAAAGAGTCTTAAGGCGGTATAACCAGACGGTTCCGCGACTTTTCATGCCGCGACAAAATATCCCCGATAAAATATCCTCCGACAAAATATCCTACGGACAAAACAATCCCCAACAAAATATCTACTAAAACCTAACCTAACAAAAAAATGGCACAAAAATAACATAGAATCCAACAATAACAATAATAAATTATTGTTATCTGTATAATTTTTGTCCCATTTTACTATTTTTGAACAATAATTTATTGTCTTTTCAAGATGTCTGTATTATTTTTGTCGCAATTTTTGTTAGGTTAGGTTAGTTTAAGTTGTAGTAGATATTTTATTAGGGGATGTTTTGTCCGTAGGATATTTTTTCAGAGGATATTTTGTCGCGGGGTGTAAACGCGCATTACCTAACCAGACACAAGGAAAAATGAGTCATTTTTCAATCCAATTATACAGGGTGTCCGGAGGTAAAGTGCATTAACTTTGGGAGGTGAGTTTACATGACGGCAGGAGTAAAAAAGATTAACAACTTTTTTCGAAATTCCAACATTTTTTTTCCCATCCAAAAAGATCTACCTACTAAATATCCTTAGTGTGAGGTACGACCTTACTTGCTGGGAGGGTGCCGGGCACGATCGTGCCAACATTGTATGGTGGTGATTGGCCCGTATCGTAACAGCGGAAAATAATAAAGCTGTCCGCGCATGCCAGTCTAATTTTATCTTTTTACCACAAAACTACCCCTAAAAGTTGGAATTTCGAAAAAAGTTATTTATCTTTTTTTACTTATACTATCATGTAGAATCACCTCCCGAAGTTAATGCACTTTACCCCCGGACACCCTGTATAAGCGTCGTCGTCTCTTTTCTACAAAAAACCTTAAATTGATTTCGAAAGGTTGTTATTTTATGTAGTAAGGCTACTTTTCAAAATATAAAAAAGGGTGTATTTTTTTATAATAAAGTTATGCCTTGTTTGTTGCAGGGATTTAAATTCAACCGTAAACACCATGTAACTTGTTATGAAGCAATTTTAAATATTTTAATTCCCTCAAGTACTTTCTTAAGCTGCGGATTTTAAAGAAAAAATAATAATGTTGACGACACTTTCTTTGATTTTTTTTTGTCTATGCAAAGCGCGGGGAGCGGTTCCGGTTCCTCTTTACTTTTGGATTTGGAAGCGAACGGAGCGGACCGCTTTCAAATCGACTGGTCACATAATTCTAGTTAAGAATGTGCTAATTGTTTCGGGCAAGTTTTGGATCGAGTATACGCGGGCGGCAATAGTTTAGAGATCGGTACTGATCCGCGCCATCCTGACGAGTAATAAAGCGTTACGCGCATAATATCCATATTCCGCGGCCGGCGAACCCGGTGGAGAATCCCATTTTATGGTTACTCGCCGTTTCCGGGAGAGTGTCGCTACCATTTGAGCAGGATTGAGAACGTAGTGACGAGGAAGCAGAAGGGCAGTCAATCCGCAGAGGGTCATGGGATCCTACCCAAAATAGTCGATCGATTCCAGAGCCGAGGTCTACCGAAGGTGGAGAGAGTTCCGGGCCTCCCCTTCTTCAGGATCCATCATCAGGCGTCACCGTGAGAAGCCACAAGGGCCTACTCCTCCCAGCCGCAGACCGGGGTAGATAGTTAGTATAGATTAGGTGGATTCGTTGGTACCGGGTGAGTCTTTGCAATTATCATTTTGATTCTGTCACAGGTCCTTTATGATCAATATACTTATTTTTATATTCTCACCTACAACTTGGTTTCAATGGTGTAAACCAACTACCCTGATCCTTTCCAGAAGTATCATGATAAGATATGCCCACGCCTTGAAGGGAGCGTCCCGTGCTTGCTGCAGATCGACATTCCACGACTATATAGTTATGGATTGGCGTACTAGATTCCATCGGAATCTAAGTTGATTTGTGGTTTCCGGGAGCGAGATAAAATTGACTTTCATAACCTATACATATAGTTTCCAACGCATACTGTGTTTTTACTTCTATAAATTAAATAAATATTAAATAAATAAATTCTACCTAGCAAACTATAAGCAATAATCCTCCTTATTAGCAAACTATAAGCAATAATCCTTTCTACCAAGCCCACATTGTTAGGATCGAAAGAATTCAAAAAAAAATTTTAAAACACTTAAATTATAAACTTAACCTACACTTTCTAAATTACACCGATTCTATTAAATTTCATCACTTCAACTCCCTTCATACACGACGATTAATTTTTGATCAAATTTTATTATTTAAAATTTTAAACAATGGCCTGGACTCACCAGAGCTTACCAATTTAATAAAACTCCATATTCCTTCAAGATTTACCCGACAATCGAATTTACTTCATTTGCCCACTTGTAGAACAAACTTTAGAAAAAATTCCCCGATTCCTCGAATATGTGCTCAATACAACGAATTGTTTCACAACGTAGACATTTTTAATTTAAGCCTTCAGAAGTATCGAATAGAAGTAACGCGTGCGATATTGGATTGATACGGGGTGTGCAAGGTATCTAGAGCATCTCATATCCCTATCCTATATTCTCCCTCCCCCCCCCCTCCTCTTCCCTTCCTCTCCCCTTCCTAAGTCTAAATTTAGCTTAAGATAAATTAAAACTCCATCTGGAAACAATATTAGCATAAGAAACTCTTTTGGCTTCACTGCAGTTAACGTGTATATTTTTATGTCTATTGTATGTATATAAGCTGTTTGTTTCTTACAAATCAAATAAAATAAAAATAAAAATAAAAAATAAAAAATAAAAAATAAAAAATAAAAAATAAAAAATAAAAAATAAAAAATAAAAAATAAAAAATAAAAATAAAAATAATATTCTGGCATCAATGCACGACGTTACGCGAGTTACGTTACCTTATGCTGCATATACATGCACGAATATGAACGCGAGCCGAGCCACGAATTATGAGAAAGGAACGAAGCAACGGCTAACGGAGCGAAAAGCCGCTTGCGGTTGCTTCATTCCTTTCCCGTAATTCGTGGTTCAGTTCGCGGAAATACCTACGTGTTTATATGCAGCATTACACGTACTATGTCGGGAAACACGAGCCACAATTACGGCGACCGATTTAACTATAAATAGACCGGTAGTTACAAACAATATGCAAATTTCAAACGCCATACGTGTATGTATTTTTACCTAATAATAATAATAATATTTGGATGATTTATATAGCGCCGTTTTTGTGAAAAATCACCTCAAGGGCGCTGTACAAACTTATAATCCATTTCTAAAATCTAAAAACTACAAGCTAGGCAAACAATTATAAACAACTTATGGCTAAAAATTGCATACATCGGTTCATTGATCACCGATACGAAAATATGTGTAAAATATTTTGACCAATGAACGCGATGCTGCCTAAAATTTTATGAAAACAGGACCATACTTACCTGGGAGGTCGCTTGAAATTAACACTGTATATTGTCCATTTAAAGAAATTTAGATAGAGTTCGCACGCAGAGGACATTATTGTGAACACATGTTATTTAATCCTGAAAAATATTTTAATATTAATATGTAATGTATTCTTTGACGAGTGTATTTTGGAAAGTAAAAGCAACATGTAAAGGTGGGTGGTGCAGTAGTACCTATAAGGATTTGATCTTTCTAAATGTGATTCGTCAAGAGACAGATTGATGTGTAAGGAATCGAGTAATTTTAATTCAGTAAGGAAAGTGTGATTAAGACATATCATAGACAATACAAGTATGATACTCTCAAATAGGTATATTTAAATTACGGGTATGAGAGCCCAAAAAGGAAGGTTTTTAGTTTGGACCTAAACTCTGTTGGGCTTGTTATGCATCTTAATTCCGGAGGGAGTCTATTCCAAGCCTTAGGCCCAGATACTCCGAAAGCACGATCTCCAAACATAGTATTTGGCTTTCGTTTAGGTTCTATTAGTCTGCCTTTAGCAGATGAAGTTGCTGATCTAAGGGTTAATTGTCTCGGACCGGTATTTTCCGGGATGCATAATTCGGAGATGTAAGGTGGGGCCATTTCGTAGATTGATTTAAAAACCATCCAGCACAATTTGTACTGGATTCTCTCAGGGCACTTGAGCCAGTGAAGGTTACGAAGGTGTTCTGAAATATGCGAATATTTAGAAACCCCAGTTATGAGCCTTGCCGCTGCATTAAACACGGATTGAAGTTTGTCAATTTGATATTTGGGAAGACTAGCGTAGATGTCGTTACAGTAATCGAGCCGCGAGACTACGTAAGAGTTAATAAATAGTTTTGTCGCCTCTGTAGGAAGGTTTCTTCGAACTGACTTGAGTTGTCTTAGGTGAAAAAAACCGGTGCTTACTGTCCTATTTATTTGACTTTTTAACGAAAAGTCTGAATCTAAATTAACGCCAAGAAGTTTGACTGTTGTCTTTGGAATAATATCGTTGCCGGAAATGGAAATAGGTGTATTGTCTATGAAATGTTGGCGTTTGTTTATGGCCGCCCATAAACTAATGTTAACAACAATTTTAAACATTACCTACTTCATGTCAACTCCTATATTTTATGGACTATATTTTGTTTCTCATATTTTGTGTTACCTGTATTTTGTTCACGCTTATATTTCATGTAACCCTTATTTTGCTTTTAACATATATTATGTTACTTGTATTTTGTAAACTCATTATTTTCACTGCAATAAAAAAAAACATGTAATACATTCTGTGTAAAAGCCCTATGAGCGTTTAAATAAATAAAGAGGGAATAACCAGACAAAACCGGAAATATGTCATTTTTAAATCAAATTTTAGACGTATACACTCTTTTCCTCAAAAAATTATAAATTCATTTTGAAAGACTGTTTTTTTATCTAGTGAAGCTATGTTTTAATTTTTGAGAAAATATGTTGAGATATGTACACACAGAATCTCTTTACATTGCGCAAAAACTAATAATTAAAATAATATTAAAAAAATCATTTCTATATCCATCTGAACTCATATTCAAAGAATTTAAAGTCAGAAAATTAAATGCTCTCTTCCTGTATCATTCAATCTTACAAGTTTACAAAGAGGATATCCTAAACAAATCCATACTTTTCAAAACCACAGTAAATCTCAGGCAAAAATACATGTTACCAATTCCCATTTGTAAAAAAACTTTGGGTCAACAAAACTATTAATACTTAGGAACAAATTTCTTTAATAAATTACCAGAAAATATAAGATCCCTTAAGGACAGTTTCAAAAATTTCAAAACACAATTAAAAAAATATACTGAAAACCTTAACTAAAAAAAATAAATAATAAATAATAATTAAAAAATTATATACATATACACACATATGTTTCTCTTATTCTTAATATAAACTAAATAAATAAAAAAAATCAAAATAACCTAACAAATAATACTTCCTCCCGTACACACAAGCATTTGCTTATTATGGGAGAACATTTTTAAAAAATATGTATATTTGTATTTAATAATTCTATTAAGTTTTTTTTTTATATACTTTCATTATATTTATGTATCTATTGTATGTACTGTACCAAAAAAATAAAAAAATTTCAATAAAAAAAAAAAAAAACAATGTTTATTTTTTGTATAATAAGGATTTACCGTAGGTCGTTGGCAGATTTGTTAAATTTACAAACCAACTTTTGTATTATACAACACACATTTCAAATCATATAAACATGCAGTAAAATAAATCAATCAATTATATATGGGAAAGCTATGTTTCAGAATTTTAATTTTAGTTTAAATAAAATTATTTAAAAAAAGATCCGCACACGTGTTTTGTGACGAAAATACTTCAGTTTGTCTATTATTTATCTACGGTATTACAAACTAATATATATAAGATTTTTTTACATTCCTATTTTGCTTAGACATAGACATTTTTGAAAAATTATAAATATTTATGATAAAAAAATAATTACAAAAAGTACATAATTTTAATAGTTTTATCATCACGTATTTCAGCATTTTTTAATGTAGGTATATCTTATATTTAAGACATATAAGATATGCATTTTTAATATTATATTGAATAATAAATATTGTGAAATAATTTTTTTATTATTTTTATCAAGTCAATTTAGCAAAATTCAGTGCAAAAGGTCGAGTGGTTTTGAATTTTTAATATATCGTTTGGGTTGCCAGTTGCACGTGACTTTCGGTTTATAATCCGAACGATAACGGTATATCTATATCGCTCTAACATTGCCCAAACACGAGAGACCGTCTTTTGACGAAATGTGAGTTTCTGCCCGCTGGTAACAAGGCCTTATGGACAGGGCCGGATTAACCATGTCGGGGCCCCTAGGCAATGCACGTCTCGGGGCCCCTTACAAGGCTTTAAGGGGTGGGGTTAAAGTTTTTAAACTTTAATTTACTTTTTTTCTGAATGTAAAACATGTCAGTACCTATATTGAGTATTGTGTCAAAATTTCAAGTAAATCGGAGCAAAACTAACAAAGGAACGGCGTTTCAAGCGACCGGCCCTCATGCTCGATTCAAGTATATTTCGAGTATAAAAAATTTTAAATCGGTTTTCTCGCAAACAACATTTCTGATGTTTGTGAACATCATAACTCAAAATCTTGACTTGACTTGACCGATGCTTTTGAAATTTTGTACACTATTTCTACACATAAATCAGGTAGTTCAAGGGAGTTTTTTTTACCATTTTATAATAACGAAATCACCGAATGTTTTTTAGCAAAAATCGCGTTTTTTACTTCAAAATGCTGGCAAAAATAAAAAAATAAATCGAAAAAAACTCCCTCTGACTACCTAGGAAAACAATTTACCTTTTAAACACATTTCTATTTTTTTTGTTTCAAATGATCCAATGACGAGTTATGATGTTCATATCACTAATTAAAGCATGTCATTTTTTCACGGGACGCGGGGCCCCTAGCCGATGCGGGGCCCCTAGCCGATGCGGGGCCCCTAGGCAGTTGCCTACTCTGCCTTAGGGATAATCCGGAACTGCTTATGGATTTTGGAAAGAGGGAGAATTTCTAACGACAAAGCTCGTTTTAAAGTTTATGTGATCTTTTTTTACATTAGCTCCACACAAGAAGCCCAGAGGAAAACATTTCTCTTCAGTTATATACAGCTATGTCATCTTTGGGGACTTTGTGGAGTGTCTATTAGCGAAAGGAAGAAGAGGAAGTTCTGGGAAGGATAAAGGTATGTAGTGTCTAGGAATCTGGGGGTCAAGGTGTCCAGGACTGACGGAAGTATGAATCCATTCCGTCCACTGCGGTGCAACTCCACATTTTACGTGAGAGTTCTGCTGGAGAGGTCAAAAGGTCTCCCTCAACCATTCTCTATAGATACGGCCAAAGATATTGAAATATAAGTAGATGTGGTATCTGCTGTTTTTACTATGTGGGTCTGCGCTTCCGGGGTCGCCGATATTGTTTACCAATTAACAAATAAACTAAAAGAACAAATAATTAACGAATAAACCAAACGAACGTTAAACTAAATGAACGAATTCTTTCCTTATTCAAAATATATTGTTAACCAATATTAATGCACATTTTCAAAAAATCAACGAAATGAACAAATTCTATTTGTATGAAAACTACGCTAATTAGCGCGTAGTCCGGCGACATTGAAGTGCCCACCACTGTCCCGCCCCGGTATAGGCGACTTATGGTCGCCCCTTCGGAGCTCTCGCAAGAATCTAATTTTTTTGAATGAACGGCTCTACATTTAAATAAACGAATCTAGACCTTCAATGTCCCTGCATACTTTGTTAGGTGGCGGAATGTAGGCTCGCCTACAGACTGTACTGTAATGGTCATGGTACATAATAATAATACAGGTGTTAGTAGTACATGGTACAATGAACATAACAAAATAAATCAGCAACCGTCTTGAGTTGCATTACATGCGGTTTGCTGATAAACGGAGGGAGACCACACACTCCAGAACTGCAGGCATCTGCGTGAGGAAAAAAAAAACAATGAAATAAAAGTAAACATAAAAAAAATTGAGATTGAGATGGTGAAAGTAGGGCTGCCATCCGTCCGGGTTTCCCCGGATTTGTCCTAGTTTAGAGGGCGTCCGGGGAGCGTCCGGGCGGGGTTTCATTTGATGTCCGGGTTTAAAAAAAAAAATTAAGTCTTAAAATTTAAAGTCAAACGTACACGTTTGCACTGAGGAAGGAACGATCGTTCTGAACCCGGTCGGCTAAACAAATATAAAAGTTGTTCAAACAAAGTAACATTGTTTAATTTATCTTTAATTAAAATTAAATTAAATTTCCAAGAATACAGCTGCATTGATTTTTACAAATTCCTTTTAAAAGGGGAAGATATTCTAAAAGCTATCGGAAAGAGTGATAAATACAAAAAAAAACTGCATGGTAAAAAAGGCGAGAGGATGAGGAAAAGGCTTTAATAGCTAGATAATCAAATAATGTACTTTTGAGTGCAATAATTTCTTTTCATTTTTGTTGTCAAGTTATGATTGTTTTTATTACGTAAAAGAAAATTACAATGGCTGTTGATTAAAATTTTAAAGTGATATAAATGAATATAGTTTTTGGTTATTTTATGCTTAAAAAATTAATAATGTAACTTACATTACAGTAAGTCTAAACTTTAAAAAGGTTCAGTTTCGTTGCTTAAGATTTAAGAAGACTGAATTTAGTTCATATTATGTTAAGAGATATTTTGTTGTTTAAATGGCTGCCGATAAAAATTTAAAGATAAAATTATTATTGAGTTAAAGAGTTACCTCTAAAATTGTAAGACTGAATACTAAAATGGTTTCAGTACTTTTAAGATTTTTGTCTAAAAATTTAATTGAATTTTGTTAGGCTTAATATTTTAATAAGGTTTTGTTTTCAGGACAGAGTATATTAATAATTTGTGTTTTATTTTAAGAATAAAAAAATTCTAACTGATTATTAAAACAATTTGTAACAATCTGTAATAAGATTCTGTTTTGTTAAGTACATTTATAAGGATGATAAAAGATGACTAAATTTAATTTGAAAATAAATAAAAAGGTGAATTATGACATTTTCAACTTTTTTTTATTACACTATGTTTAAAAAAACCTGTTGAGATGTCCGGGTTCTGGGCTCTAAAATCCGGGGTTTTCACGAGTCTTGTCCTGGTTGCCAAATTTAAGATATGGCAACCCTAGGTGAAAGTAACCATCGGGCGCCCGGCAGTCCCCGAGAGAATGAATAAGGTTGTTTGTCCAACGTTACGACATCCAACGGAGTCGTCCTTTAGCCAGCTAGCCGGTGGCGCCTAGAAGAAGTGATTGGACGACTATACAGAAGACCCTAGGAAGAGAAGCGTCAGGTAGCCGGAGGCGGGACGGACAGCCTTCGGATGCCGCTCAGTCTTTCCCCCAACCTCATAATGTCAGGGGGTCCGGCGACAGTTGCGCGGACACCATAGCATATCTCTTCTGTATTTGAATATCTTTGGATACGGCCTATCATGCAGTTGGTTTGCAGATGTATCCGCCGCCAAGACACGGAAAAACCACACCTCATGAACCCGGGAACTCCTATTAAGTCACCAAAACGTGGCGAAACATTTCTGTCAAAATATGGCAGAGGTGTTGGTTATCCAATAAACTGGTCCCGTATCCCAAATTATAATATCCTGCAATATAAATCATTTAAATATTTTAAAATATGGTGAAATTCCAATGTGCTGTCAATAACTCCTAGATCCTCCATCACAACTCAAGCAACATTTTCGGCTTACTGTGGTGTTAGTAGGAGATTTTAAAATATTGTCGCGTTATTCGTAACCCAGGAAAGTTTGTCTTTCTTTTTGAATAAAAAATTACATACATTATTTATCTGATTCGAGCGATGAAAAATTATTACTATTGATGAAAACATTAAATTAAAGATTTTCAAACATGATCGACTTGTGCAATATTGTTCATGAGACGATGTTGTATTTTGGTGTATTGAAGCTTAGACAGTTTGTTTTTATCAAGTCTAAATCAATTCGAATCGGCAGGATTTATTAGCAGAAGAATGTAGTCAATGAGTTCTTTCTTAAATGGATTAAATCATTTGCAAACAATAAATATTGAGAATGAGTGAGACAGAACCTATATCGTGAAAAATAGGAACTGAAGCTTGAGGAACTCCAGAGTAAACCAACAAATTTAGAATATTTATAGAAAACGGACTGTTTACGGTTTCTGAAGTAGGAAGCAAATACAGAGTGGAAAAACAAAACCAAGCTAGCTTATTAAAAAGAGTATTGATATCAGTCTTGTCGAAAGTTTTTTTAAAGGTTAAAATGAGTTACATCAGCTTGGCCACCTTTGTCTAGAGTTATATCTAAAATTACCTTGGGATAAAACAACAATTTTCCTTTAGAATTATCTACCTAATTAAAACTCTTAATTTCAGCTTAAATAGCAATTTTTCATTAAATTTAGTAATAAATTTGCTATCGTTTCTTTTGGGCGTTATGTGTTGTAGCATACAACACTTTGGGGACTGAAATTTACATCACACTCTAGATAATGATTCCATCCCGCATGTGTGTTTTTGTTACAATGTTTTTCATGTCAACAAAAATTTAACCCTCCAACGAAATATTATCGTTTCGGATATTCTAAACACAAAAACGGAGATTGAATATTATTAGAAATTAAACATAAAAAGCGCACTTTATATCAAGGCTTTTACGTTATCCTATCGTGTGTATTATATGCCAATTTTTATATATCTACTAGCTGACCAGACGAACTTCGTACCGCCTCAGAATCAATAACTGTTGAATTAAATTAAGTATTTTTATTAAGTTAAAAATTACACAATGAAGCAATTATCGATGCCCAACTGTCCGTGTTTTGTTTTTGTCAGTATCAGAGATGGCGTTGTGTATGAATTTATATTTTTTGTGATTTTCTTACTTTTCCACTTACTTACGGGAATTTTTGAAAGGAAGCGGGTACGGGTGCCGCCGCCCCGGGAACCATTTATTGGATAACCAACACCTCTGCCATAGGTCACCCCAAGCGGTTCGCTACGTTTGGTGATTTAGCAAGGGTGACTTTTGTGCGGGTCTTGGCGGCGGATGCGTCTGCCCACCTGCTGCGTGGCGGACCGGATCGAGAGAGACTGGTTGAGGGAGGCCTTTTGACCTTTCCAGCTGGATTCTCTCGACCAATGGGTCGAAAGAGTCCGGCTGGAAAGGTCAAGGTAAAAGGTCAATTCCGCTCAAGGCAATGGTCTCACCGCAGTTGGAGGGATGGATTCACTCCCGGATACAATGACCTCAAGATTCCTACCCACCCCTCATGCCTTTTTCCTTCCCACTTTTTTACTCAACAGAGGTGCATATGATACCACCCAACGACTGTCCGTGATTGGACCGTGAATCATGTTTGTAGTAACAATATCAAACAGTAATTGATTAGAAAAAAATTTAAAATTAGAGAAAAGAGGCCGGCTTCGTTCTCATCGCGTCAGAAGTGACACCGGTTTGAGTTACTAATATCACTTTAAAAAAATAGGAGTTAATGGTAGAAGGGTGAAAATTTAGGGTTGCATGTATTTTTTAATGCCTCACCATAAAAAAATTAAAAATTAAAAATTTGTCAAAAAAAATAAAATAAAAATTCGGAGTGGAACACCCTTTACTTTTAGGGGTATGAAAAATATATGTTGGTCGATTCTCAGACCTACCAGATAAGCACACAAAATTTCATCAAAATTGGTCCAGCCGTTTCGGTGGAGTATGATAACAAACACCGTGACACGAGAATTTTATATATTAGATATTTATAAGTCAAATTTTTGAATTGGAGATTTCCTTAGATTTTACCATTGTTTACTGAGAGATAATTTTTGTAACATATATATTCGTGAAATTGTGCACTCGTTATAACAAAATGATTTAAAGAAAATACGCGTAATTAAATAATTAGTGATTCTAGTCAGCTACAGCCGTGATCACGCTATAAATGTTTTTTTTTCATTTGCTCCACATAAGAGGCTCTGAGAAAAATAATTCCCCTCGGGGCCTATGTCATCTTTGGGAATGCTGTGTGGAGGGTCTTTTTAGGAAAGGGAAGGAGAGGGTCAGGTGGGAATCAGAGGGTCAGTGTGTCCAGGAGTTACGGATGTATGACTCCATCCATCCCACTGCGATGCAAGGCGATGTTCCGAGAAAGTACGACTGGAGAAGTCAAAAGGACTTCCTCAATCATTCTCTCCCAATCTGGCCTGCCATGCGTGGACAGACGTATCCGCCACCAAGACCCGGACAAACCTCACCCCATGAATCCGGGTACCCCTGCTAAATCACCAAACGTTACGAATCAATTGGGGTGACCTGCGGCAGAGGTGTTGGTTATCCAATAAATGGTTCCTGTGGTGGAGGTACCCATACCCGCCTCCCAAAATGTAAATGTGCTTATTGTAATCAAATTTGGCTACATTGGCCGTATTTTTTGACAACAACTTCTTTTTTTCGTTTTAATGCTAGGTTAATAACATTAAAAACTCTCCGGTCGTCATGAAAAATCCGATAAAATGTATAAAACATTAATCTCCCGAAAAGTGTCGTATAAATACTTTACGAAAATGCGTGTTAATATTTGGCATATATTTACATACATTTCAACGAGCGGTAAAAATCTCTATATTAGTAGGTAAAATTAAAGTATAAAATCAGTGAGTTACGTAAAATGTAAATGATTATTTTACGTGAAACTTTGCTCTTTGGTCGTATGGGTGTTGGGCAACATTTTTTTAATGTAACGTATTTTTTTTAAACGAAGTTTGTTATTGTTGGAAGTTGGTTATACCCTTGGGATAATTAGCTAACTTTGATTTTAATAACATAACGCGGAGAATATTCGTTCTTTCTTGTTTATATAATTTTAACAAGAGAAATGTTAGTAGAAAAGGCTATTCGTCGAATGAAAATATTCTGTTTGATATATTGTGAAAGTTTTATACGTTATGCGCATAATGGGCATAAACAGAATCATTTTCGATGAAATTCAACCACATTTCTCTAATTTATAAAAAATGTAGATTGAAAAGATCAAAGATTAATTATGTAAGCAAAGGAAAATAAGAATTTTTTTAAAGAACATGCTCCAAAACTAAACGTAAAAGACGACATACAACTATAATAGTTATAAAAAGAGAGTTATTCTAATAAAAAAATTTGTAAGATAAACAGTAAGTTTTGATTATGTTCTCCCGCTAGAAGTGCTGTGATTGTTTGATTAGGAAAGCCAAATAAACGATTATATTTCACAAACAACCCTAACGGGAAATTGTTAATAAGAAAGAAAGCTTAAAATTTAGAATTATTGTAAAACATTGTATTTTTTATAACTAACCTGCAAAGTCACCTTCGGTAATAGAGGAAATCTTATTTTCTTGCATCTCAAGCTTTTTGAGATTGTCCAGGATGGCAAGTGATTTCTGGGGGACGGAGTTCAAGTCGTTCCCACCGAGATTAAGCCTTTTCAGTTTCCTGAAACAAAGATCACCTTTTAGAAATCACAATTAATTAGACATAATTATGGGATTTCTTTACAAACAATAAAACATCTTAGTAGACCAATGGATGACGAGGCTGTAATACATGTCTACAAGACCAGTAGACAACAGAATGGGTTTACTTATTTTAAACCATATTTAAAAATCAGCTGATACAAACAAAATACATTGGACCATGTTGATTAATTGTTGCAAAACATTGAGGAAACATTCTGAAAATATTCTAGACAATCACATCCAGATAGATATATGAATGAAATTATTCTTTCAGATTTATATTTAAAACATCATAATATGTGTATGGGTTCTTGAATTAACGACCTTATTTTTAGTTTGTTCACAGTTAACACGATAGAGATGTCAAATATAGATTAATAATTGACGTAATAATTGGAGTAATAATTGACGAAAATCTTAGATGGGACCTACACATCAAAGGTATTACGGAAAAACTCACAAGCCTTATATATTTCTTCAAAAATCTAAGAAACGTGCTAAATAAAAAGGATATGAAAAAGGTCTACTATGCGTTATGTCATTCTCGAATTGAATATGGAATCATAGGATGGGGATCTGTTGCTAATACGTACCTACACAGCCTGAATACGATTCAAAAAGGAATCATAAAGACCATATTGAAAGTACCAATTAGAACGCCTTCAATTGAAATTTTCAATAACTTTGACGTACCAAATGTACAACAAATATATTCCAAAAATATATTATTGAAGCTCTTCAAAAATAATGAATCCTCTACTAGACCGTGTATGCATAACACTAGATCGAATAAAAATGATATAAAAAATATTCCAAGTTATAAAACCACATTTGGACAAAGAAACTATACATACTTTGCAACAAAACTCCATAACATCCTCCCCCAAGACATAAAACTTATAAAAAATCCAATTGAATACAAATCAAGAATAAAAATATGGCTTAAAGAGGTCAATGAGAAAACCCTAGCGAAGACGCTAAAAACGACATAGAAGACAAATGAACTATATTTAAATAACTTTAGTCCGCCTCGGCACAGGACCCCCTAGTGAGGAGGACTAAGAAATACAATATTTTGTACTTAATTTCACATTGCATTTTGTATGTAAAATTTTTTTATATAGTCGCCATAATAAAAAAAAAATAAAAAAAAATTAATAACCAAATGAAATTTAATTTGACACGGTAATTATTATTCACAAATCACAAATTAATTATTTACTGTGAGATGACATAAAATAACAATTTTTGTAGAAAAATAATCAACGTAGCTACCCAAAAATGATTTCATTTACAAAAGCAATTAATTGTGGCACAGTTTCATATGTGGATTAGTTGTAAAATATGAATCAATTACTTTTTTCGTATTTAAAAATGTTCAATCTGGCCCAAGCATTCATAATAGCCTGTTATAGTGAAAATTGGACCAAACACAGAAATAGCAATTACAGCGCGTGATTGAAGCGCTGTTATTGGATTTCCAATCAAGCGTAGTAGTGATTATGAACATAACAGAATAATGATTATTACAACTGAGAGAAGTCGATACATATTATTGTCGTATTTGTACCTAAATCATAACATAACCTTCAATTTCCCAGAAGTTCGTCGAGCTCCGTTGCAGAGATTTGAATCTGTTCTAAGATTTCGTAAGTTTATAGTCCCCGGAAGTACAAAAAATACGAAATGTATAAAGTTAATAGGTTTAAAAAAAAAAGATATCTACCTACTTTGACTTGCAATATCTGCGTAACCATTCGTAATTTTGGTTTTTACAAAATGAATGACAAACATTTCCAGGTTCTGCTACCAATATGTTGAGCAGTGGAGGTAATCCACCTCTTACCCGCCCTGGTATAAGTAACTGATGGTTACTCCTTCAAGGCTCTCGCAAGATTCTAATTTTTTTGATTAAACGAAGCTACATTTATTTATTTTGAACAAATCTAGACCTCCAGTGTCCATGCATACGTTGTTAGTAAGCAGTATGCAAGTGCTTAACAGGAAAAACAAAATGCAAAAAAATAGGTTAGTAAGACAAAGATAAATTAAACAGGGCAAAAGAAAAACTCATTCATGAGACTCCATGACGCGGAATTGCATCTGTAAAAAACCTGCAAGCACCTGCATAAAATAGAGAACATAAGAAATACAATAAATCTCAAATCAATTGGCAAGTACCAACAAAAAATGTGAATGGCTTTCGGTCTGACCATAAACTACACTTAGCTTCCGTGTCCCTTAGCCAACCACTCAGTGAAGCTTCAAAGAATGTTAACTGAATATTTGGGGTAAAATACCCGAAGACTAAAAGACTAATATGTTGAGCAGAAAATGTCGCTTGAGTAAAACTCTAGATCAGGGTTTCCCAACCAGTGGTCCGCAAGAGGCTGGAAGATGGTCCGCGATGGTCCGCCGGTCAATAGGCGAGCCAGCGCGCGGGCGGTCCCTGGTCGAGAACTCTGAATAAAAAAAATCAGGACAATATTCAGTTTATCATTATTGTACGTTGTGGTCAGTGGCCATTTTGGTATTCCGTTTCGCCCCACCCCATCCTACGCCGTTCTACCCCCTCCGTTGTGGTAAATATTCTGCTAGAACCCGTCCCAGCCTATCCCATTACGCCTCTCCCGTTGTGCTATCCGTCCCGGGTGCCACCCATGCTAGCCTACGCTACTGACCACAAGCAATGGCTTAGGCCAGCTTGGATGGCACCTGCGATGGATAGGGCGGACAACGTGGTGTCACCCCCCCCCCCCCCCCTCCATTGAAGTTGACACCAACACAAATTTCAACTTCATATAAAATTGATTTCTTTCTGGGGTTGGGGGGTGGCTAGAGAATTGTGCTCTTGGGGGATGAAACTCGGTCGGGTGGCACCCGGGGCGCCGCTGACAGGTAACCAGACGTTGCGGACCGCTAGACCATCCATCCCATAGGTTCAAAATGTGGGCGATAACGACCCCTTGTGGGCGTTTGAGACTTTCAGGATGGCAGTAGAGGACTGAGGGCAATGTAAATGCTCGTATATCTATGAAGCCCGTAAATACAGAGATACCAGTAACAGCATGAATTCTATCTTTTATACTGTATCCACAAAATCAATTGACTTTCGGGTATGCACATTCACACCCTCCTGCCAATGGATGATTTTATATTTACTGTGACGATTCACAGTAACGGTGAATTGGCAGAAAACTAGGGGGCGGTAAGATTACACAGTGAGGTAATGGGCAGGTAAAAAAAATATGGTCTAAAGAAGACAAAAAAAACACACACACTAATCACGTACTAATAAAACAAAGTAAACTTTAACATTGGTTAATTTTTGTTATTGTATGTATTGTTATCATTTTTATCACATTTGCGAAAATTCACATATTTCGGAAGTTCGGGAAGTGGATGAAAATTGCCGAAAGATTCCGTTACATTTATATCTACATTAAAATGGATGATACGAAATTTTTTATTTTTAATTGTATAATATTTTCATCTTGCCTGTATCATCATTATTAAAAATTGACATTATGTCATGAATATAATTAAGAATTGACATTAATTGTTAATCCAATTGTTGATTCCGTGACAGTCGAGCTCCCCCCTTCCACTCTCCATATGAAAAAAATCGGGGGCTCTAGAAAATAAGTATTCTCAAAGTGGGCGGTGGGAAAAATATGGTTGAGAACCTATGATCTAACCAATCTCTTTCTTCATTATTTAACTCTACTACACAACATTTCCAAGTGGACTTGTATTATGTATTTTCGTTATTTTGTTTTGGGGTGTTATGCCGTGTTGCGCTACCTCCTTCTTTAGCCAACGTTTCGGACATCGTTGCAGTGTCCATCATCAGGGCAGATCCGGCAAATCCGGTAGATGTCACATCTACACCCCAAAACCAAATAACGAAAATGCTTTTGGCCGTGAAAATCTTAAAACCTTGTATTATGTATGTCACATTAAAGGACAAGCTATATTATTTGTAAATGAATGTAAATCATAATATTAGTCATAATAGACCTGATTAGTTTTACATGACAAAATTTAAAAAATAACTTATATCATTGATGTAGCTATTCCAAATTCATGTAATATCCAAATTCATGTAATATGAAAAAATTAGAAAATACACAGATTTAGGAAATGAGATTAAAAGAATTTGGCATTCTTGGACTATAAAAATAACACCATTTGTTATTTCGGCTACTGGCATTATACCTAGGTCTCTGATTCAAAATTTAGGCGTATTAGATTTGTCAAAGAATTTATATACAAAAATGCAAAAATCGGTAATTTTAAATACATGTAGGATTACAAAAGATTTTTAAAATATTTATATTGAGGGATCAGTAGGATTTATAGGTTCAATTAGGAATTCCACAGAGCCGAACCCTCTGATATGAAAATATCTGGAGTCGGTGAATTATTTTCCCATCTGGTCTCTGGTAGGTTGACATGTTGTTCTTGTATTGTTTTGTAATTATATATAGTGCAATTGCATAACGTGGATTGACCAGATGATCATTTGGGAAGCGTGTGAAAGGGTTTAGTTTTTCCTATGGGGAAAATTAAACCCGGACATTTAAATCTGGTGTGAATAGATTTTCTGTGAAAATATTTTTCGAGTTGGTGTTGAATTTATGATGGAATGTGTAAAAAATTTTCATGAAAATATGGAAAAGTGTGCACAATTATGGTTTAAAACATTGAACATGAAATATCATAAACAAGGAAACGAGTAAACGACATAAATTTTCCGCTTTCCAATATGATACCAAATAGTTAGGGATATTTAACTCAATTAGCTCTTACCCCCGGCGTCTGGATAGAAACGAACCCCATGAATACATTGGTCGATCAATATGGTAATAACGCAATTAAAAACTTCACAATTAAATAACTTTTCAGATGAAAAAATATATCGTGTGCGGCAAAATATATCACACGCGGTAAAAGAGAAACCTTTAGAAAACTAAAGTAGACAAGAGTGGGGAGGCTACGAAGCACCGCACAGAGATTATTCTATCTCATTCTTTCGCAGGCTAAATCCTACATATGTGTTTGTCTCTTTCTAGCAGAGGCGGCTCTAGGGGTCCAGAAGTGGAAGGTCATTTAAAAAAATGATATTACCTATGATACAATGTCATATTAAATATAACAATATTCATTTGTAGGAACCTCACGAGTTTGAGAGTCAAATTCACCCACATACGTCAAATTACGTTTAATATAGTAAATTATTTCATGCGACAAGCGTAAAATATGCGAAATCAACCTACGTTTATCAAACCATCTCTTTCAGACGAATGATATTCAGCGTGCTCTGTCTCCCTCACGGCTCTGACCCAAGCCGTCTTCAGAATCCGAAAGCTTTTTAAAAAGGGACATAGTGCCATCTCATTTATTGTGTAGTGCGTAAAGAGACAGAAGATATGATACCAGGGCATTTCATAATTTGACCCAGCCAATCGCAGTGCGTGGGAAAGGAAGCTTCCATTTAAGATGTTAGATGTCACTGCTTGCCGCTGCCGGCTTTCTCTCGCGGTACATTTCAAATACATAATAATACCAGTTGTTTTGATTTGCTTAATATTTCATAATAATATTGTTTTACTGTCATCTTATAATTTTGGGAGGTTTTTGACCAATTGTCCTGAGGGAAGGACCGCCACTGCTTTCTAGTGTCGTTTTTTCGTTTCATCGAGTTTCAAATCATGACGAAGCTAAAGAAGTTTTCACTTCAATAATGTAATAACTTCTTTTGGAATAGCATTTGATTACTAGAATAAGAATCGAGGAATATGATAACTAAGCTAATGATGGCATGTAGTTACAATGGTATGCAGGTTGTCGAGAACTTTGTGCTTTATTTTATGCGAACGAAATCATTTTAATATATATAAAAAAAATTGCTATAGTTTAGGAAATAATAATCATTATCATGTACTTTTTAATTGCCAAGACCGGTGGTTTCCAAAGATGGTGATAACACCCCTGCTTCGCCCATCATTTTTTTTGCTTTCTGAAGTGAAAACTTCATCAGTTCATCAGAAAAATAGGGACACTAAAAAGAGACACACACACATCTACAGAATTTAGCCTGCGAGAGAATGAGATAGTATAATCGGTCTCTTCTTAGTGCGGTGCTTCGTAGCCTTCCCACTCTTGTCTTCTTTATTTTTCTGAAGGTTTCACTTCTACCGCGTGTGCATAGCACATTATGATTTTTAAAAATATTAACTCCACACAGTAGGCCGTAGGAAAAAATGTACCTCAGGAAATGTGTTATCTTTGAGGACGCTGTGTAGAAAGTTTATTAAAGAAAGGGATGAAGAGGAATTTCTGGGAAGTAAAATGTACGATGGATGGGTAGGAATCTGGAGGTAAGTGTGTCAGGAGTGACAGACATATTATGAATCCAAAAGGTCTCCCTAAACCGACCCGGCCCGTCACAGTTGTTGGACAGACCCACTCGCCGCCAAGAACTGATCGAACCTTAACCCTCATGAACCGTATACTGAAGGATGTGGGAGGGGAAGGAGATGGGAAGAGGAAGGTGGGAAAGTTCCTGGCATTTCAGATCTGGTCACCAAACAGGGCTAAAGCCACTTCTAGCAACTTTTTAATTCTGAATGGTAGTCTTACATGAGGGCGATGATGTGAGTACTTTCCACTTTGAAAGGTGCGGCAAATATACCTTATTTTGTTTTAAATGATAAAATTGTGAATATATAACTTAAAAGTTCAATAAAATATTATTTACATGCGCACGCCAGAATTTGAATCCGCGACCATGCTTGAGCCAATGGACATTTTATTTATTTCACTTATTGTTTGAGGGTAGATAGTAATTTAATTATATTTATTCACCCTTACCAACTAATTAGGTCACTGGAGACCGATTAATAATTATAAGGTAAACATTAGCGTACTAAGTGCATAATATACGGGGAAAATAAATATTTATATAATTTTTATAAAGAGCAAAAAAATAGCGTGAAGTAAGACAGGGGTGCTCAGAAGGTCGTTCCGAGGTACAGTCGATCACACAATATGGGAGTCAAGTACCGCCACCCACACCCCGGGAACCATTTATTGAATCACCAACACCCCTGCCCAACGCCCCTAGCTACGTTTGGTGACCTAGTAGGGGTGTTCGGGTTCAAGGGGTGAATTTTATCTACGTTTGCCTACTGTGTGCCGGGCCGGGGAGACGTTTTAACTGCTCTTGACGGACGCTTTTGACCCATCGCCTTACATTGCAGTTGGAGCGATGGATTTATATGTACATTATTACTGGACCCCAGATTCCTACTCACTCCTCATACCTTTTCCTTCCCAGAGCTCCTCGCTTTCCTTTCCTAAAAAAACCCGTTCATATCTCATCCCCAAAGATGACATAGGCCCAGAGTGATTTTTTTCCTCTGTGCCTTCTGTGTGGAGCTGAGGTGAAAAAAATAAAATTCAAATCAGCGATCGTTAAACCAAATTTTGACTGTATGAACAGGTAGGTACTTTAAAAATTAGTTTTGCTTTTCCCTCGAAAACTTTTGGTTTAGTATGTTCGTAGACCCCGATACTCTTTATCGTTTTGCGCAGTCATTAATTAACAAGGGTTAAAGTTAATGAATTAAAAAGCTTTAACTGATTCCCACTATATGTCCGTAACCTCTAAAAATAAATCGCCTATCTGCCGGATAAGAAAATTAATGGCGGCCCCAAAGATATCTCACAAACCGATGTAACTTTAGAAACTTCGTTCAGGCCCGGTCTAACTAGACCGCTTTCTTCGGTCAACTTTCGAATACTGTCTGAAGAACAAAGCTTATTGATAAAGGTTTGACGAGGGTAGGAACCTTTCTTAAAACTTTTCTTTTAATGTATGATAAGTTTTGAATGATTTTCTTTTCTGTGGTCTGGGGAATATCCGCAGGTTTTCAGCGGTTATATTATATACTTATACTAAGTGAAAATGTATATAATCCTACACTAGGCAACTTGAAACAGCAGAAATGCGAATGCTTAGATGGTCGGCAGGAGTATCACTAAAATATAAGATCAAAAGTTCACGCATTCGTGGTAGCCTGGGTGTCACAGACATAAATAGTAAGCTGGAAGAACGACAGTTGAGATGGTATGGACACATAAGACGGAGACCATCAGACCACACAGTGAGGCAGGCAATGTCTATGGAGCTTCACCGACAGTCATCCTGAGGAAGACCGAATGGATGACTCAATGTTCCAAAATTCTTCAGAGAAACGGCCTGGATGAAGGCGATACCCAGAACAAAAGATATTACAACCTGAAAACCAGAAGAGCCGACCCCAACAGCCTACCTAGGCAATGAGTTGGGACAGCGCAAGGAAGAAGACTAAGTGAAGATGTGTTCAATAGAAAATTGCTGTTTTTTGTATATGGATTAAATCTAATTGTATTTGAGTGTTTCACGTAGAAAACAAACCAAATTGGTAAGACACTTTCCTGAACCGTACTTCCGGCTCAAATCTCTAAATCCCCACTGCGCTTAATTCAACCGAGGCTCACAATTGACGGCTGTCGGGGTAAATCGCCTCAAACCAACTCCTTGCGATATTTTTCAATGTGCACTTACTAAAAGTTAGTGTTTGATCTACCAACAAGTGCTGATTTCTCGAAGCCACTTTCAACCCATACTCATTCCCGATTTTCCTCCTGTGGTGAAATTAAATACAGTTCCACTCCTTATGAATACAACCAACGCAAGTACTACTATTTGACCGATCTCCGTGAAAGCTCTTTTTGTTGGGTTAGGTACGGTAAACAATGTGTTTTTTTTTTTTTTGCATTAGCTCCACACTGGAGGCCCTGATTAAAATAATTCCCCTCATAGCCTGTGTCATCTTTAGGGATGCTGTGTTATGAGTTTTTTCGGGAAAGGAAAGATTCGATTTTTTTAGGAGAAAAAAGGTATAAGGGATGCGCAGGAATCTGGGGGTCAGAATTTCTATGTTTGAAACCATCCATCCCACTGCAGTGCAATTACGAGAGAGTCCTGCTGGAGAGATCAAAACCAGTCTCCTTCGGTCTGCCACACAGTTAGTGATCAAGTGCATCTGCCGTCAGTGACCTATTGCAGCGGTGTTGGTTATCCAAATAAAATGGTTCCTGGGGTGGAAAATCATATGATAGTGAGAGTGTCGATACAGTCACGCAAAAGCTGGTAATGCGCTTTTGCACCCCCCGACAAAATATACTTCGACATAACATCCCAAGAACAAAATGTATCTAAAACTATTTTTGAACAATAATTTATTGTAAATGAAACAACTTTGTTAGAACCACTTGTATATTTGTTTAAATCCGACCGGTTTCAGAACGACCGTTCCTTCCTCAGGGCAAACGTATACTGATTTGACAGTTACAAAATAGTGGATGGGAACAATGTATTATTACTAAGGATTGTGGTAGGGGTGGAGCCGTTGTTAGAGTTTAATGAAGAGTGGGTGGGTAGGGGAACGTATCCATGATTGGGCTGTAAGATAATATTTTTTATTATTTTTTATTTTTAAACTAACGTTTTTTTGACCGGCAATCAGAAGGGCACGGGTTCAAGTCCCGTTGGCGTCATGTATCTTTTCTCGGAAGATTTTTCAATGTGGATGAGTGTTTCAGGCTGATAATTATTGCTTATAATAATTGTTAATATTTTTTGTTTGTTGATAATAGATTCATTATTTTTAAGGGATTTAAAAAAAAATCCGAAACCGGTGGACTTTAAACAAATATACAAGTGGTTCAAACAAAGTTAAATTGTTTCACTTATCTATAATGGATAACCACGAAGTTATAGCTACATTCAAAAGTATATAATTTATTGTCTTTACAGGATATCTGTATTATTTTTGTCCCATTTTTTGTTAGATTAGGTTAGGTGAGGTAAGCTTAGGTTAGATTAGGTTAGGTTACGTTAGTAGATATTTCGGGGATATTTTGTCCGTAGGATATTTTGTCAGAGATATTTTTTTGGGGGATGTTTTGTCGTGGGGTGAAAACTAACTAACTTTTTTGGGTTGTATTTTGAAAACATTTTTCAATTTCATTGTTTGCATAACAGTCATGTACTGTTATTCAACCTATATTAAAAATAAATAAAAATAGCCTTTTATTTCTTGCAAACCGAGTTATAAAAAGTAGGAAAAAAGTAAAATTTATGTTATTTACAATCTTGTTGAAAAATGTTATATAAATATCTTAAATTATTCATATGCAAGAACCCCTCTCCCAGGCGAAAGTGGAGGCCTCCTCTAAAGAATTCCATTTATCTCTCTCTTATTTTTATTATTTCATCTGCCCATCTCGTGTGAGGTCTGCCTTTGAGACGCTTATAAATATATATTTTTGAATGTAGTTATCACTTTGTGATTATCCATTATAGAAAAATGAAACAATACAACTTTGTATAAACCACTTATATAATGCGTAAATCCTACCGGCTTCGGAACAAACGTTCCTTCTAACATAATTAAACATTGTTCGAAACTATCAAATTAGTATAAGCTTTCCCTGAAAAAGGAACGTTTGTTCGGAAACCGGTAGGATTTACGCATTATATAAGTGGTTTATACAAAGTTGTGTATTGCTTATAAATATATTTGGTATTAATAAAAGTTTTTTCTGAATGATAATCATTCAACACTTAATCGGTAATAATAATCAATGCAAACACGCAAACATTTACCCCGTAAATTATATATAAATTCTTTTCCCGGAACTAAGTAGTTACATTGTGAACCGAATAGGGGAGTATTTTCTCTGTTAACATATTTTACGTATGTGTTTTATGGGTACTATGAAACACTTAACGTATTATTTATGTCTGTTCATATTTTACGGGATGAATAAATAATGTTTAGAAGCAGACTATTGTACCAAAAAGCTTCGGAAACCACGAGTTTAGCAAGCAATTCATCGATTTCCACAGGGACGGTTACTAAGTGGCCCAAATTTATTGAAAATAATGAATATTTCGTAGGGAAGCCTGTCGACAACAGTAAATATTCTAGGAAAACTACTGTCAGTAATCGCTCTTGCAACAGTAATTATAATAACAATGTATGTCCAAAGTAAAAAAAATTATTTTAAATAATTAGCCTCACAATATTGGATACTTTTAGTAAAGCATATCTACTTAAATAAAATATATTTGCAAAAATATGAAATTACTAAATTTTATTATAAGTAATAGTCACTTGATGATAACTTCTTCAGGACAATTAATTATATAATAAAAATGATAATAAAGTCTATTTCTGCCCGGACGGTAGCTATGTTTTAATAAAACCGATTGAGGTGGTCGTGTAAATATTACAGTGATGTATACACAGGTACAATGACTAACCCTTAACTGTATGCAGAAACGGGCGGTCTGTTTTGATAGATTTCTCTGTGTTAACACGATCTTTAGAGCACAGGCGTCAGGTAGGTATTCTGTCCTTGTTCTACCGGTATTACAAGACGCTCCGAAGAACTAGCGTCATTGATCTCTCTTCCACACCGGTGCATAGTCGGGAAACACGCCAAATGCGCGCCCAACATATATACACGGTTGGCATTTATCACATGAGAACGGGTCGCTTCTACGACTTGTTCTTGGGTTAAACAGCTTGGCTGTGGAACGATTTTCCGGCCTCTATGTTTCCTCCCTCCTACTACATGGATCTCTTCAAGCCCCATTTTCAATCTTTCCTCTCTTCAAAAAGACCCTCCACACAGCATCTCCAAAGATGACATAGGCCCTGAAGAAAATTATTTACCTCAAGGGCTCCTACGTGGAGTTAATCTAAAAATAATAATAAACTCTTATGCAATAGCACTATGCGATTTACGATAATGCAGAGCTTTCAGTAAAGAATTTGCCAAAAATAAAATACATAGATCACCTAAATAGCCTTTTATGGCGATAAAAGTCCCATGTCCCAAATTAGGAACCATGTGCGGTAAAGCGTTAATAAATCATCACAATGTTTCATTAATATAAAACCAACTTCCCAAAAACCACTCTCCTCAAATGGAGTTAATTAATGTAAAAAAATTAAATATCTAAAATTGTTAAGCCACCACACGGTTACTAATTTAAGAAACATTATGAATTGTAACAATATTCTATTTTCTATCATCTGCCATGTACATAATTATGACAGGACTATCGATTATTACTTGCGTAGTGAATAAATTAGGTAACCTACATTTTATAATATTTTCCACAAAATTTCTTATCTTCGTCAGCTTTTAACTCGATCTAGACTTCGTGACAAATCAAAGCCCGTGACATTCCGTGACAGTTGATCTGATAGATAGGAAAAGATCCAAACTTCTGTTATTCATGACAAGATCAACTTTTCCACCCTTGCTAAATCTGGAGGATTCCATGTCTGAATACGTGGAATGGATGAACCCTTTTTTCCTTATCCAACTAAGACATGCTTTTAAAAGAGAACGATGATTGAACGTGAATGTGATTGTGATTATTGTTTGTAGTGCGTGGCGCTTCATTATACGAGTATAAATATGTAGTATCTACCAGCTCTGCCGGAAAATGGAGTTACTCAATCAGTTAATATTTACACCAATTACAAAAAAAAAACTAGTGTGCTCTAGACCACACAACTGAAGTAAAACTTCACTAACTTATATCTCCCTCTGAACTTCCGTTCGCCTCGCCCGACCGTTCACCTCACCCGATCACACTTTTCATAACGCTCTCGTCACGCATTCACCAGCTTACTCCCCAAGTAAAGCGTGCGTATAGGCCTGACCGTTCGCCTCACATAGTTCGATCACACTTTTCGTAACGCTCTCGTCATGCATTCACCAGCTTACTCCCCAAGTCAAGCGTGCGTAAAGAAGTTTATCAGATTATTAACCAGCAACCCCCGTATTCAAAATCAAATGCTTATATCATAAGGAAGGTCCTTGGAGTTGTGCAGACTATCATTATACAAAGCAGCCTATGTAACTGTAACCGTTACCCTTAACAAAAATCATCGCGGTTTTTGCCGCGAATCAGTGGGCGATCTACCAAACGAATACTGCCAAATATTTGTCGTTGACAAAAAAATCATTCAAAAAATTGAATAACATCATATTTATTGATATTTGTGACATTCAGTTCAAAATTTTGAAGTAAAAAAAGTCGAAAGTTCCACTAAGAGTTAACCAGGTCCTAGCGTGTAGGCAATGTCCACTGTAAACTGTAACCTAAACAGCGATCTGGCATGGAGCGCCCTTCGTTTCGCGGCGAACCCGACTGCCGTCAACTCACAACAGGCTCTTACCGTACTAACTATGATTTTTGGTGTGACCGGCCAACTCCGAATGAAACCATCTTAGAACCACCTCAGAAAGGTCATAAAGAGGGACGATAAAAATTGGTTAAATAGGTTTCGTTAGGTTAGGGTTATTGGCTATTTTAAAATAATTTTTTTCATAGCTTGAATTTTCAAAGAGTTGTTGTGTTGACTTGATTCTGAGTTGGCATGGAGCAGATTTTTTGAAGACAGCCCGCAGATAAGTACGCGGCTTTAGGTACAGCAATTCATCCATAAGTGAACAACGTTTTGATACGGTTGATGAATTAATATGATGTTTTAATTGCTTCCCCGTCATTCAGGGAAATATGTCTAATAATGTGACCGTCTGTCAGGGAGAATGATCGATTTTTCGGAACGAATTTGTATTAATCCATCAAACTACTACTGGTTTTGTGACATGTGACTTGAAACAATGATAATTAATGGCCACGCTCGACTGTTTGATCTACATAAGCTAAATTGATATAAATCGATTTTTTCCGTTATAAACTGATGTCGAAGGTGGTTACGACCCTGGAATAATAAAAATAAACGTATTGATTTTAAATTATATTCCCATTAGTTGATGTGCATTTTGGTCAGAAGCTATGATGTTTTTCTTCGTTTTTTGTTCGATTAGTAAGTTTATTAGTTTGGCAGCTCTAGAAGGCAGTATGTTTTGACGAAATCTTTCTTTTCAGACAAGAAACTTTAAAGAAATTACAAGAAAAGTGTGGTATTTATTTAATATTATTAATTTATTTATTAATAATAAATTTATACTTTAGCGAAGAACACAATTAAGAAAACTTCCAAGCAAATTTAAAGTAGATACAAATATATTATTTTCTTATTAGTTACAGTCAAACAGAAACTAAGTGAACGGTCAAAGTCCAAAGTCAGTAATAAAATTTACAGGTAAAGCAACACGAGAAGGTTCACGACTTAAATTAATTTTACTAAACAAAATGTTTTTATTATGTTCGGGACTGAATATAAGTCTGAATAAGGATTGAATGAAAATGCGTAGGTGTTTAAAAATACCAACAAGGTGTCCGGTAACTCATATTACATATATATTTCAGAATCAAGAAATTTCTTGGACAGTTTTTATCAGATGCTAATTAATAAAGCGGTAACCAATTTATGAGATATTTAAATTTTAATAATATTTGATTTTTACCCCCGGCTGGGATTTTACAAATTTATTTTTTTAAAGACAAAAATACCAAAATGTGCACATCAACATAAAACAACATACCTTTTACAATACAATGAACTTGTTACATCGGTAAATTTTTATTTGTGATTAAAAAATATTTATTTTACATTCCAATTACAGAGGAGGTTCTTCGAGGAATGTCACAAACTGATTTTCAAACCATTTTTTGAATACTTTGGAATTCATTTCAGAATGGTAATCTGTATTCGACATAACCTTTTTCGTACGGAATATAAATTTACTCCCCGTGATAAAACCCGTTTTTGGTGAACCACAATGCAAAATGATCTGCCGGCTTCCTTTTCCAACTGGCACTTTTAAACCCCCATTGCCCTTACTATTTTGCCACATGTGTGTAATGAAGTGATTTTGATTCACCCAAGTCTTGTCCAAACAGACTATTTGCCGTCCGTCGCTAGTTCATTTTCATTTTATTATTATTAGATCACACAATACGTATCTAATTACAATCACACCGATTAAATAAACGGAGTCAAAATGACATTTTATTTTTATTTTTGTTATTTTGATTCATTTTTCTCAAAAAGTCTATGTCTAATAGACTTTTTGAGAAAAATGCGCTTTTAACTGCGCTGTAGCAATGTCTAATCTTCCGATTAATTACTTTCTTCCATCTTTGCGTATTTTGAATTTAAAACCAATAACATGCAAAATACATCGCAATGACTCATGAGATCCAAAAAAAAAATTTTATCCACCAGAACTTTGTTAAGATTTGTAAGAGTGGGATATTGTCCATTGTAATAAAAATCCATCACACTGCGACGTACAACATCCTTTTTAAAATCTTCCAATCCCATTGAGGCCGCAAGCCTGAAGCCAATAAATGTATGAATGTCGTCAGTCCTGCTGCTAATAAATGTACTTGCTTGAAGTTCAATGTTTTGATGTATTCTGGATTGTCACGGATTTTTGGGAAAACTTGATAACATTATAAACTATCGTTTTTTCACCTGCCTGCAATTCGTATCGTTGATATTAGATCACACAATACGTATCTAATTACAATCACACCGATTAAATAAACGGAGTCAAAATGACATTTTATTTTTATTTTATTTTTATTTTTATTATTATTTTACAATAGAAAAATTCCAATTACAGTACAATTTCATATTTGTAAAAAGCACAAACTTTGTGGCTCGCCATAATTTACAATAAAAAAACACATAAATTTGTTTAAGACCACTTTTATTTTAAAACACTCTACCGGTTTCAGAAGCACCCTTCCTTCGTCAGGAGAATATTATAACGTATAATATTCTATATCGTTATAATATTCTCGAATATTATATCGTACAATTTAGTTACCCTATCAGCATTTAGGCAAGTGACTGTTCAATAATGTTTTTAAGGCATATAAAGAACAATCACTTACATCCAAATGGTTTGCAATTTCATTTAACAGCACCACTCCCCTCGTCATGCTATGCTTTGCCAAGACGTCTGTTCAGCCGTTTGGTACTTTAAATAAGTCATGATGTCGACTTCGGCTGTAGTGGTCTGGTACATATAAATCATAGCATCCCAAGAGAAATGGGCTATTGATGAAATTGTTCCAAATTTTGAAAGACAGAATAGCAAGACTTGCTTTCCTTCTAGTTTCTAGGCTCACAGAATCAGTTTCCTCAAGTAAGTCAATATGGTGCAAGAACCTTGGATAGGTTCCATGCTTAAGCATATAAACATACCTGAGGAATTTCTTCTGGATTTGCTCTAACATATCAATGTACTTCTGGTGGTACGGTGCCCAAACATAGCTCGCGTACTCCAGCTTGCTTCTCAGTATACCATCGAATAACGCTAGCATAGCTTCTTGGTTATCAAATTGCTTACAAGTCCTGATGATGAATCCAAGAAGTTTGTAGCAAGACTGAGTGAGCTGCGATATATGGCAAGAGAATGTCAGTTCGGGATCAAAGACGACACCGAGATCCTTCAAGGATTTTACACGTGATAACGTTTCGCCTTTTATTTTATAATCGTAAATTATAATGTTTTTACAATGAGTGAATGTCATTGTGACACATTTCCTTGTGTTAAAATCTAATTTGTTTGCCAACGACCATTCAGATAGTGCATCCAGATCAGTTTGAATTTTAAAGCAATCTTGTTGGCAGCTTATTTCCATCATAATTTTAAGGTCATCAGCAAATAGTAGACATTTGCCGTTCCTAACACAGTTTTGGATGTCATCTATAAGTATTAGAAACAACATAGGTCCGAGGTTAGACCCTTGAGGAATTCCAGATTGCGCTTGGATTTTTTTTGAATTATGTCCATTTATCGAAACAAATTGGCTTCTGGATTTTAAATACGATGAGAAAAAGTTAAGTGTTGGTAGATCGAAGCCTATTTTAAACATTTTCCTTAGAAGTATATCATGGTTAACACGGTCAAATGCTTTGACAAAGTCGGTGTAAACTACATCTGTTTGGTGCCTCGAGTCTAAACTGGTGGCTACCAACCGCGAAAAATTAAGCAGATTTGTGATTGTTAATTTCTTTGGAAGGAAACCGTGTTGATTTTCACCAATGAATGGCACAATCTGGTGACTTAATTTGTCACAAATCAATTTTTCAAAAAGTTTGGGTAGCACTGATAATACGGCTACCGGTCTGTAGTTTTTGATGTCTGTCTTATCTCCAGCCTTGAAAATAGGACTGACTCGGGTCAGTTTCCAAATTTGGGGGAACGTAGAAGTCAAAATACTAGAGTTAAATATATAAAAAAGGGCTTCACTTATATTTATTTATTCATTTAATACCTATACATTTATAAAGTATAGGTATTAAATCGAAAATAAAGTAATGGACTGGTTTTTGATCTTATGAAGTCAATACAGTACTTATTACTGAATGTGGAAACAATAATTGTTTGCTTTTATAGTCAGTAGCATGGTATAAATAACAATGGAATTTCCAAAGGATTTAGTCGCCTAATTCACGGGAATAACCACCAATGGAATTTCTAAATTTTGTTTGCAGCGTGTAATTATTAGGTATCTTCTGAAATATTGTTTTTAGAATCCAGTTTAATGCATTTTCGAAAATAGGAATTTACGAGGGACGTATAAATAATAAGAAATGAAAAATATAAAAATATTAATAATATAATGGTGGAGTACCTTTCGAGTTTGGGTTTTTCGGAGTTTTGACTGTACGTTAATCCCCGTGTGAAATTTTGGGAGTGCATTTGGTATCTGTTCGACTATAGTGATCTGATTAACTCTGGACAGGCCAAGATGCCAAACATAACGTCCGTAACCAAGTGGGTCGGCCGATGACCCCATGATTTTTTGTTATGGGCGTTTAAACCAGGAAGATCCTTTTTTTGTTATTTATCCATTTATTGGGCAGGGAACATTACCTATGTTTGACAAAATATTTTTTCCTACGATCAACAATTTGTTCACATTATGTATTGATCCTTTGCGCAGGAATACCTAAAATACTAAAAATATTTTTCATATATTTAAGTAGATATAAGAAGGATAGTAATTTTGGGGTCCAACATTTGGTCCCAGTTGGCTGCGGAAGTGTTAAGGACTCGAAGTACATATTCTAATTTTTTTATGCTTTTACAAAATGTGTACTCACTTATCTATGATTAGGGCGCATAATGAATCAAGAATAAAATGTATATTTCTTTTAGAGAAAAACGAAAACGGTAGTTAATTATTTTAATCATTAACGCCCTTTGGCAAATATAAGACAAACTATAATATGATATGAGAAATTTATAAGCGTGTGAGATGGCAAACGATGGAAAATAGAAGTTAAGAACACGCGTAAATAACAAAGCAAGCAATGAGATTCTGTGTAAGTAATACAATATTACTCAAAAAAGTGTCTTCAATAAGGGATCTAGGAATCACTCTTGATTCTAAATTCATATTTGATGTACATATTAACGACATTAAGTGCAAATCATTAAAAATGATGGGATTTATTCACAGAATATGTAAACCTTTCAAAGATCCTCAATCAATTCTAACTCTTTACAATGCTTTAATTAGAAGTAAACTTGAATATGGTAGCACTATCTGGAATCCACATTACTGCAAATATGAAAACATCGTAGAATCAGTTAAAAAAAAAACTTAGAATGTTATCCTTTAAATGTGGACTACATGACCATCTCAGATCATACGACGTACGTCGTGATTACTTCAAGATTGATACACTTAAAACTAGAAGGCAATTGACTGATCTAATATGTTTACATAAAATTATTCACGGCCACCTTGATACACCACATTATGTCTTAGCAGTATTGAAATAAGTGTCCCCAATTCCCATTGTTTAAGACGCCATAACATTTTTTACATGATTACATTTAAAAATAATATCGCATACTTTAGCCCTCTGACCCAGATGTGTCGACTATATAACAAGATAGAGTGTGCTGAAGTGGATATTTTCGTTGATAATTTGTACGGGTTCAAAAAAAAGTTCTGGTGCTGTTAAAAAAATAAAATAAATAACTAACTAATTATATTGTGTGAATTGTCTCTCCATGCATGCCTCGCGTATTTCATATGTCTCTTGCCACTCATTGTAATGTGTTACTTGAGTGACCTTGTATATAATTCTGTATTTTTATTTGTGATGTTTTTGTTTTTGTAATTACATGTATCTGTATTTAATTGTATGTATTTGTAGATTTTTATAATTGTGATATAACTGAGTTTTATAACTAGATAGTTCTGACGTAAGTGTAAACATCTGTAAAACCCAGTATAAATAAATAAATAAATATTGGAATGATAAAAATATATGTATACATAAATAATAAATGTAACTATCTTGATTACAATGAGGTATCCAGAAAAAGCTTACGTGTACAGTGAGGCCAACATTACTGGATTTGTACTACGAAATTTTGTAAAATAATGTATCAACAATAATAATAAAAAAAAAACAATAAGTAAAAAACTGTAGGTTGAGAAGATGTCTACATATTACAAGAAATGTTACAAGAATGTGTAAAAAAACCCTTTAACCTTGAGGAACAAGAGAATATCAATACCTAAAACACCGCATTTCACGAATTTGAGAGTTCCGAACGTAATTCCGATAATATGTCTGAGAAGATTAGTAACTTATTTATTATTCTTGCAGAATGAAACTTAACGTGCACAATGATTTTAGGTATAAAGGTGTTTATAACAACTAACTAAAACTAACTAATCAACCATCACGCCGTTTCCCCGCAGAGGTAGGCAGAGAGGATGGACCACCAAACAACTCGATCTTGGCACACACTCCTTGCCTCGGTCACACTCATACATCGTCTCATACATGCTCTTCTATTATTCTGACTCTTGACATGGCCCGACTCAAGTATCTGATTCACTCACTTGGTCGTGCCATGACTTCCTCGGGCGTCCCCGACTTCTTCTAACATTCACTTTTTTGTCATATATTCTCCTTATACTCCTTTCCTCGTTCATTCGCTCTACATGCCCAAATCATCTGAGCGTCCCTTTCTTTATCTTACTCATAACACTTACATCAGCCTTGAATTATTTGCGGATCTTCACGTTTCTAACACGATCGTACATGGTTTTACCACACGTACGCCCCAGGGATCTCATTTCTACAGCATTCAGTCTACTTTCATCCTTCCTCTGCCAGGTAGGTAGGTACCAGCACTCCATTATGGACGGCTAGCTTCGCTTCATCATTCACAACTATGTTGTACATCGTTTTCGAACTCTCTCTTTCAAATACCATGCCTTTAGACTTACTTACTCATAACACCACACCATCGACCAACATAGTCCAGACCCTCTTGTGTGGAGCTAATGTGACCTTTTTTTTGTAAGTCCTCAACGCAAGCCATATTGTTATTGCCGTTTGTGTATGTATTGCATGTAGACGCCTCCTATCTGGACTGCCCGGATTCGTCATTAACTCATTCTTCATACATACTTCGTTCATCCTAGACACGAGGGACTGTTGAAATACAATACGATGACATATTTATAAAGATAAGATAAAGATAAGGTAAACGCTTCAGTATTAAGCACGTGCACCGGATGGACGACAAAAGGGGTGTCATGGAGAATAATGTATGACTTGGATGTGGATGGAAGAAGCAGGTCTTTCTAGGAAGTCAGAGCACGAAGTGAATCGTGTAATTGTGTCAGATCTTGTCAAAAGTCAGAATAATGGGGAAGTTTGGATGAATTTTGTGAGTGCAGTAAATAGCGTAGTATTTCCCCGGCACATCTCTGAGGAGAAAAGGCAGTTACGATAGGTGGTGATATATATATATATTTATTTATTTATTTGTGTACAAAAAATTTACAACATTAGGTACAGATATTTTATCTAATTCATTGTAATAGTACCATTTTCACAGTGAGAATGTAGCGCCAAAAACAAACTCATTGAATTCAATCAAACGATATATATGCTTTATATATATACGAGTATAAATATTGGCTTTTTGGTTTGTTTTTAAGAGTTGCTTTTTTCCTTAAGAGCGTTTAACCAGCCAGCGGACGAAAATCCACATTTCGTCGAAAGTTGTTCTTACGATCGTGCAGGGCGGTTACAATGAGAAAGATTTATTATTCTCCGTACCAGCTTTTTAAAATTATAACTCAATATCAAATTTATTTATTATAAGTATTTATCATTTTTCAATAATGTCTAAATTTAATAAGACTGTTAAAAAAATCTGAAATATATTAGTTTGTAAGTGCGCAAATAAATACACAAATGGACCAATTTTCGTCAAGAAACACATGTACGTACATATTTTTTAATGATTTTATTGAAACTAAAATTAAAATTCTAAAACATGCGTTTGCTAGATAATGTATTGATTTATTTTACTGCATGATTATGTTATTTGAAAAGGGTGTGGTATAATACAAAATCTTTTTTGAAAATTTAACAAACGATTAACGACGATAAGACAAATTTAACGACCTATGGAATAACCTTATTATACTAAAAATTAAAAAAAATCTCAAAATGTATTACATGCTAATGCTAGATAAAAGAACAATCTTTCAAAATCCATTTATAATTTTTTGTGGAAAAGAATCAATACGTCTAAAATCTGATTTGAAAATGACATATTTCTGGTTTTCTCTGGTAATGCCCTCTTAAAGCTTTCGGTCGAATCTAAAGAAATAAGTTTTACTACCCGACTTCGTTCGAGATGATTGAAAAACAACTATCAATCAATATGAAATATTTTCTTCTTCAATCTTTGCAAAATCACTTTGTGGCGTCATTTTTAATTAAATGAAAATAAATAACTTTGTTAAACACCACTATTTAATCAAAATTATCAACATGCATCGTTGATAATTTTGATTAAAGTAGTTTCATCAACATGTTAATATTTTTGATTAAATAGTGGTGTTTTACAAAGATATTTGTATTCATTTAATATAATATTTTAATTCACTTTTTATTGAGTCAATAATATTATGTATTTTTAAATATGGGGTATCACTGAATACTTCTCCCGCGCACTTTGCACTTAATTGCACTTCGAGTTGTCTCGATAAATGAATTTTATTACTTTTTTTTCTGCAGTGATGTTAATACAAATGTAGCGTATGCTGTACGTATGTAAAAAAATATAATAACAAGCCCTTATGTAACAGCATTATGCGATTTACGATAATGCAGAACTACGGTAAGGAATTCGTCTAAAATAAAATACGTAGATCGCCTAAATAGCCCTCTATGGTGATAAAAGTCCTATGTACCAAATTTGGAACCATATGTAATAAAGGTTTAATAAATAATCATAATGTTGTCGTTTAAAAATAGGCAAAAATCTCTCGATATAGGCCTCAGTTGCATTTAACTCGTTAAATAACAGAAAAAATATGTTTTAAATAATTTTCGGAGAATACGTAGCGATTTTTTCTGTCAAGGGAATTTCATATAATTTGCGTTTCGGCTCTACAAATGTGTAGACATTATTTTCAGAACTAACATTTTTAAACTTAAAAACTTAAAGTGTTCAAGAGAAGCGAGTTCATATGTTATAAATCGGTAGAAATTCGGAATCAAACATTTTTAGTACACCCTAAACGACCACTTGAAAAATGTTTGATTCCGTGTTAAATTGGAGCCTTGTTTTCAAAGATTATAATGAAGTTACTAAAAAATGATAAACTGTTTATCATTTTGTTCGACGGTACAATGAACTAAAACGATTTTACGGAAAGACACGGAAGTTCACAAATTTCCAAAATATTTAATTCATTTACGAAATTTTGCTTCGATTTTGGCAAACTATGCAATAACTTCGTTTTCGATAGTCCAAATTTGGAACTCTGTGGGTATAATTATGTACAAAAAAAATGGCAAACCGACTTTGTACCACGGCCGCAATTCCAAACTTCATTTACACTGCCATAATGATGGATGACCGAAGTTTCACGAATGCACGAATTTTGGCATTTATCAAACCCCCTTTACCTTCCCGTTTGACATAAGCACTATGAATATATATTTATTTATTTATACCGGATTTTACGAATCTTCTCACTTGCGAGAACAATCCTGTTTTAAAAACGCAATTAATATACAAAAAGATACATAAAATCACAAAAACCTATAAAATTGTTAAATTAAAATGTAAATGTAAGTAAAGGCTAACTCAACTTACAAATATTACAAAGAGACAAACAAATGATACATAACATAATTAGCTCAACATAATTCAGTACAAATTGTCGACGAAAATGTCTACGTCAGCATACAATGGACTGTGGATTCACTTACTTCTCTAAGCCCTTGAAGGCGTCCGACTCGATGTTGGTAATCTTGTTCTCGTACAGGGTGAGGATCTCCAGGGTGTCGAGGCCCTCGAAGGCGCGGCCATGCAGCGCGGACACCTTATTGTGGTTCATGTTGAGGATGAGCAAGTGGTGCAGGTTGCGCAGGGCGGCCGAGGGTACCACTCCCAGAGAGTTCTGCGAGACATCCAGCTGCGTGAGGCCCTTACCTGTAACAAACATATGCCAATATATTTTTCAATGAAGCGAAACGATTGAAAATGGTGAAAAGTTGCAGAATTTCACCCTGCGACGGCAGTCTGGCAATTTAGGAGGCTGGTATGGGTACAGCCGCCCTGGGAACCATTTATTGGATAACTAACACCTCTGTCATAGGTCACCCCAAGTGGTGCGCTACGTTTTGGTGATTTAGCAGGGGTGCCCGGGTTCATGGGGTGAGGTTTGTCCAGGTCTGATGATCTTGTCCGAAGCGTCTGCCCACCTGCCGTGTCGTAGGCAGGATCGAGAGAGACTGGTTGACGGAGGTCTTTTATCCTCTCAACGACCTCTCTCTTGACCCACCGCCTTGCACCGCGGTTGAGGAGGCGGATTCAAACGTCCATTACCGATTCCTACCCACCCCACATACCTATTTCCTTTTCAGAACTTCTTCTCCTCCCTTTCCTTAAAAAAACCCTCCCCACAGCGTCTCTAAGATGACATATAAGACGAGGAAAATAATTTCCTTCAAGGCCTCCTGTGTGGAGCTAATGTTAAAAAAATTATAGTTAAAAGTAATTTTAGAAAATAGTCGAATATAAATTTGGTTGCACAGTTTTTTAGAAATGCGCAATAGTTTTCGAATACTGTTTGATTGCAAAATAAATTGAAAAAGCACTTTAAAATCCGGATTTATTCTGAAAGCTGACTTATAACAGTGCACTGTTGAAAACAAGAGAAATAAATAATAATCCCCGGTGTGGCATTTGAAATGGCGTGGTTCGATAGCCCAGTCCCGACACCGTAAAGCGCAGATTAACCAGGGGAGGGCAGACCACAGTTCGCGAGCCGCGTGTGGTGCAGGAGTTTGAGGCTCTTCAGAAGTCTGCAACAATTTCACTTACTTTCATCTCTGACATGCGAACACGCCGAACGAACTTTGACACGAATGTTATCAGTGTTATCAACTCAGCTCTTTTATAACTAGGTTGATTTTTTAACTCTATTTATTAGGTAACAAAAAACTGTCCAAAGAAGCGAAGCTAGCCGTCGTAGTACTTGTGGTACCTACCCTGATGTATGGCACGGAGGCATGAAACTGGCAGAGGAAGGATGAAAGTAGACTAAATGCTGTAGAAATGAGATCCCTGAGGCGTATGTGTGATAAAATCATCTACAATCTTGTTTGAAACGTGGAAATCCACAAAGAATGCAAGGCTGATGTAAGCGTAATGAGTAAGATTAAGAAAGGAAAGCTTAGATGGTTTGGGCATGTAGAGCGAATTAACGAGGAGAGGAGTGTAAGGACAATATATGACGCATATGTAAATGGTAGAAGAAGTCGGGGACGCCCGAGAAAGACATGGCACGACCAAGTGAATCAGATACTTGAGTCGGGCCATGTCAAGAATCAGAATAATAGAATGTATAGAGGATGTATGAATGTGAACGAGACAAGGAGTGTGTGACAAAACCTATTTGTTTGGCGGTCCGTCCTCTCTGCCTACCCCTACGTGAAACGGCGTGATGGTTAGTTAATTAGTTAGTTTGATTTTTTTAAATTTAGCTCTAACTCTAGGTCACTGCTCGAAAAAATGGATTAGTTTCTTATACAGAACTCATTCTTTTAATGATTTTTTAAAGATATTTCGGAATTCAAATCTTTGTTTACATTTCAAAATTTATCTAGCCAAAATTGTTAAAATTATTTTGGGGTTCTAGTTTAAAGAAAATCTTCAAAAGTAATGCATTATTGCAAATTCACAAAGACCATATAATTTAACAGTTTCACAAAAAAAAGTAGTTGGCCAAGATCACGTTGTACAGAAATCCAAAAACTCAAAACTAGTGCTTCTCAAAACCTCTACACTGACCAAGGTATCAACAATTTTGATGCCCTTTGGGATAAAATCAAAAACGAAAAAAATATGAAGCTCCAAACCGGTTCCACGACAATTCAACCAAGCGGCATTTCAAAGTGATATTAATATATTCGACATCACCTGTTGTTTGTGAGTTAGCGATCTGCAGTTGTCCTAGGCAACGATGAGAAGTTACCGAAAGTTATCCTATTAATCCTCATCGATCGACCGGGCCTGGTATATTTTTGCTACCCTTTTAATTAATTTCTGGGTATTCAGAAAATATTGTATTTTCTGGCGTGAGTTCAGTTATTCCGTGGATGTAAAGCATGACAAAACATTGAATTTATAATATTTTCAAACTATACAATATTCCAATTGACCCGTAATAATAATAACTTGGATCGAACAGTCGCGATCGGAAATTAAAAATAACTCGTCAACCAAGGTCGGATGGTAAAATACTGTTGGTCCAGCCTGACACATAGCGAATGAAACGGTAAAAATATTATGACACCCGGGCTTCAGGGATTAGCGGCATGGAGAACAAATTGTGAATATCACATAATTTATGTACCCACATTTACCAAATGTTTAACCAAAAAGCCAGAACTGGACGAACCATCGCTGACTTTTCACCGAGAGCAATTCATGTCGCAAATGTGTGAAGTATTTATTTCCGTACTACGTGCGTCCACTTTAATTTATAAATTCGTTTGGTGAAGCCTTTTCCCGTACCTTTAATTATAAAACGAGTTAATAGCAAAAAAATTGCCTTTTTGCGCGACAGCTTGCGAAATGAATGCCGTCAATCAATATTTTTAAAAAAAACTGTACGGTAGATTTATGGTAAATGTTAATTTGAATAAAAAATATATCGATAGCGGAAATTTGAAAAACAGGAAAGGACAATAAATCCAAAAATGAGTTAAATACATCATTTTTTTTCTCTTTCTATCTGCTTCGTCTAAATATTTGTAGGAATATAAGTGCGTCTATTTTGACGTGCATCTTAAGAGGATTTTTTTCTGAAAAATTAAAAATAAATTGAATACTATTTTTAAAGAAATTTACGAAAAATAATAAGTATTTTGAAAGATCTGTTCAATATTATCAATATATAGAAATGAACATTTCTTTATAAAAATAAAACACTTTGCCTCTTCTAATTATGTTCTTTTGTCAAAATTCTTTCTCCCCCTGTCTCTCAACTTTAATATATAACCGATAACTCTGTCTTAGCATTTAGTTATTATTATGTCCTGATAAAGCTTGGTCGAAGCGAAACCGGTCGATGTATAAAATAATAAATATTCGTGGTTAACTACAAAGAGTTTGTTTTATTTTTATAAGTACAATGTCTAACCACAAAGTAACTGCTTCTTAAGGCCCAGCTACCGCGCACAAAAAGAAGATGGAGCGATATGTATCTAATTACGAATGTTAGAGGAGCGCGCTAATATTTAAAGTGATAAAATCGATGCGAAAATTGTGAAAATGTTTAAATAAACACGACTCATTTAAAATAGAGCAAAAATCTCGCGGGGTTTCTAACACAGCATTTAAAGAAACACTGTGAATTACATCACACAGATAACTTGTAAAATAACTGAAACAAACGTGTTTGTAATAATTTTTGGAGCACACTTTGCGATTTTTTTCTATCAAGGAATTTTATATAATTTGCGGTTCAGCGCGACGAATATCTAGATATTATCTTAAAAAATAACATATATTTTTTTAAGAGCTTAAAAACTTCAAGCTTTATGGGAGGTTGCACGAAATCGGTAGAAATTCGGGTAGCGGCGTCTTAAGAGAAAAAAGAAAACTTCTTTGTTTGTCCCTTATGAGATAACTAAACCATTCTTCCGATAGCGATGAAACTTTGGTGAGTGGTTGTGTTTTTTATATATATATACTGGTGAGCTCTAGCATTATGAAATTTGTATACAAAAATTGTAACGATTGGCATGAGAGCTGTTGCCAAGGAGAATGGGACGAAAGGGAAAAGACACGCAGGGAGAAACAATTTCTTTATTAAGTGGCATTGCAATGCATGCCGGGAACTCGCAACTTTTATAAAAAAAATCCAACATGTCTACAAAAACAGGAGATTAGATATTTTGAAAAATTTAAAACTTTTCTTTCGCTCTCCTGAACAATTGTTTTGTCCTTTACCCACAGCATTTCAAATTTCCGTGATGGATATGATACGTACAAATTTCATGAGTACCTACGTCATTGGAGAAATATATTTTTGACAAGAATCTACACACCGCTTCTTACAAATTAACAGTAGTTATTAAAGTTAGTTTGGTTAAACCATTAGAGAAGTCGTACATGTGAAAAGAAATTATTTAAAATAATGTATGAAGTTAAACGCGTTTTAGTAAAACTTATACTCAATTTTGAAACTACCCAGTCCTTAGAGAATAGTGTTCACACGGTTTAGTGAACATTACCCATAATTGATGTTTCAAAGACCCAATCTTGTCTGATTACGTCTAAAAGGGATCGCAATGAAAATCTAGTCTCTTTCAACGGAAGCAATCTTCCGAACAGGCCCTCCATTGATATGCTTGGTGTAACCCTAAGTGACCAGCTCAGGTATGGGGGCTCCATCGAAGCCAGAGTAAAGTTAGCCTCCCAAAAACTGGGCGTACTGTACAGGGCCCGCAGATACTTTAATAGTACACAACTGCTAACCCTGTACAAATCGCAAGTGCGCCCCACGGTTGAATTTGGCAGCCACCTCTGGTCTGGAGCTCCAAAATACCTGAAAAATACCCTCGACTCTGTGCAGAAACGGGCGGTCCGTTTGATAGATTCTCCCATCTTAACAGACGGATTGCAATCTTTAGAGCGCAGGCGTCGGGTGGGAATGCTATCCTTGTTCTACCGGTATTACAATGGAAGATGCTCCGAGGAACTAGCATCATTGATCCCTTCGGCACCGGTGCATAGTCGGGAAACACGCCAAACGCGTGCCCAAGATTTGTACACAGTTGACATTTGTCACATGAGAACGGGTCGTTTCTTCGACTCGTTCTTGTGTTCAACGGCTCGGCTGTGGAATGATTTGCCGGCCTCTGTGTTTCCTCCTTCCTACAACATGGGTCTCTTCAAGACCAATGTTCATTCCTTCCTCTCCTCAAAAAGACCCTCCACACAGCATCCCAGATGACATGGGCCCTGAGGGAAATTATTTTCCTCAGGGCCTCCTGTGTGGAGTTAATGTAAAAAAAAAAAAATTGTTGAAGAATGAGAAATAGACTTTCGCTCGCCTGATCTAAATAACCTTAGAGAATATGCAAGAATTCTAGGTCTTGTACTCGATCTAGTTCGTTGGTATTTTTTGGTGTAAATGGTGAAAACGAATCCGTCCAAGAAAAATAGAAAGACCAACAAAGGATGCAATAGATGCGCAAAGTTACTGTGCAACCAACATTGTATGTACATGTGTCAGGACTTTTTTGCTGAAATAAATGTCGTAGATTAAGATAAAGATGTTGTTAAAATTCAAGAAATTTTACCTAGGATCTCCCAAGGCATTTGTTTTCTTATACTAAGTGTAAAACTTTAATGAATGTTGATTTTTCGGATAATTTATGTTTTATTCTCTCCTTTTAAAATCATTCCAAATATGTATATAACTATTTGAAAAAAAAAAATCGTTTTAAGCATGGGCGGCAAAATGCTCCCCACGCGATTGCACCACCATTATATAGGATACTTCGTTCACGCACGGAAAATACTTCACCGATTGGGTCCTTGTTAGCAATGCGCATAATACGTGATGAATCCTAAATCCATCGTTCACCGTGAATTTATTTAAGAGAAATCATATTAAAAATTAAATTAGTGACAGGTCATCTCGACACAGGTAGTCCCGTTCTGCATTGATTTGATGCAAGTGAATCGGAAACGCAATTCAGTGGTACCGTTCTCTCGTAAAATAATGTTGTCACCGTTCGAAAAGGCTAAATTAGGGAAAAGCGTTAATTTGCACATGTGTGTAGTACGAGGCAATTTAGAAAAAGTAATAATTAGTGAGTTTATGTTTATGAAAATAATTTTATCATGGTACTGATATTTTTTTTCATAACAATTCCAATTAATGTAGTGTTCACGCAATATGTGTGGCATTCGCAAATATTTGGTGGAGAACTAATGTCAAAAATCCTGAAATTATCCCACCTACTTAATCTTCCCATTCTTAAATGTCACCATTAACAATGCAATTATTGCAAGAAAGCACTTAACTTTGAAAGGCGACAGTGTACCTACTCATTGGAGCTGCAGAGTTAAATGATACCTCAGACACGGCGGATATAACCTAACATCAGCTGTGTAGAAGAAACATTACGATTTCGAATTTAAATTTAAGAAACACAAGAAGCTGGAGACCAGTGAGGTCCCATTTGTAACGGTGAGTCGGTTTTCCTATTCTCCAATCTGGGCTTATCTTTGTTCCAGAAGCCCAGATTTGAACCACCATCGAGTGACACTATCCATCAGGTTTTGCGAGTGTATGCATATTTAATCGTCCCCTATAACTCTGCGATTTTTGTAGTTTCGGAACTGGTCCTTCGGGTGTGTTGCCTAGGGCTTCGCTTGGCTCTGCAGTACTTAACCGCCAAATTATACAGTTGAGCCGCAGTTTCGCGACACCGTGTAGGTTTAGAAGTAAATTATTATCTGCCATTGTTCTATGAAAATATTTAACGTTTTTCTACTTTAAAATAATTTATCTTCCTAAGGATGTTTCCCTCCTGATGGCGCGTTATTTATTGGTTGAAAATAACTTCCGGGAAATAACCCCCCGTTGGCGAAATTCAATAAGCTCTTGACAAAGTGCCTCCTTGAACTGAAGGAACACTGTAGGCTATTTATTAAAAAAAAAACAAACATCTTTTTTAACAAAATTGACGATAAAATTTACTAATTAAAGTACATATTTTTAGATTTTTACGTCTTTAACTTTATCTTCATCTCTACGGGCCACGTGAAAGTTCTATTGAAATTTTTCGACAAAACAAATTAAATAACTTGTTACTAATTAATTGTTTCAAGAATGCTTCCACCAGAATTTTTAAAAAAAATTTTTGGACTTTTGAACGAAAACCTCTTCATTCATAAATATATACATTTTTCAACTACAGTGAAAACTTTTTTTCAGACAATTTAATTAAAATATGGAACTGGGAAAGTACTTCATAATTCCCTGAACTCTCGAATACCTTTCTTAGAACTTATTAATTCAGAATTTTTTAATTAAAATTCGGATATTAATTAACTACAAAATAATGTGTGAGAAAAAAACCTTTTCGTGCTGTAGCAATAATTTTATATTGAGCATTTACCAAACAAAATTTTTGAGTGAACGCTCGAATTTAAAATTCTATGTTGTAAAACATTTTCAGGAATGTTTTTTACTCCGAATTGAGTGTTTCAATTATTTCATTTTAATAAAGCACTGACATGAAAACAAAAATGATAACACAAAAAACAAAGGTATCATTTACGATGGTCCTTGTAACATGGCAATTTAATAACCTACCATTGAATTTAAACAAAATAGTGATCCATCAAATAAAAAATACTCTTCTTAAGAAAAATCATAACGATGTGTCATAAATTCAACGGTCCTCTTTTTTAACTGGTAGCTAGCTATACACTAGTGGACTTAAGTATGGACACTTTTTATAAATTTCTTGTATTTGATGTTCATTCGCTCTTTTTTAAATCACGTTGGTATTTAACTGTAATTTTGCTATCTAATTAATTCAAACACACATTATACTGTTATATTTTGAAAAGATTTAAATGTATTTTTAGAATAATAACAAAAAGGCTGAAGAAAACAACGACATGGCAAAACACAAATTATTTATCAATTATGAAGATTTTGCATAACGTTTCAAATTTACATTAATGGTTAGTATTTTGTTGGAAATCCATTAAGTTTAATAACTTCCATAATTCTTCTAGACATGTACCGTCATAACAGTCCTCCAAACGTCCCTAATTTTCAGGTTTGATGACATGGAACCATGCTCGAATAATCGCTTCAATTATTTCTCTTTTATTGCTGGGTTTGCGACGAGAAACCAGTATTTTCAATCTAGACCAGAGATTTTCAATAGAATTCTAGTCCAAATGGTTCACTGGCCAAGGTAAAATAACAATATGGTGGTTCTGTAACCATTTCATGCTCGTTTTGCTATGTGGCGTGGGGGTTCATGCTGCTGGAAATTACATTTACCATGGTTACCCTCGAACAAATCATTGTGCTGGGCAATAATTTTGGCTCCACAATCACATATTGATACCTGTTAGCCTTGATTGTGCCTTTTACCACTCCCAGACGTCCAAAACTATCACTTATCATGCAAGCCCACACCATTACACTCAGAGTTTCATTGTCGCACTAATGCATTCTGGTATCACATCTTCAACTTGATGGCAACGAACAAATCTGATCCCATACTTCTCAAAAGTGAATATTTTGGTTTCGTCACTCCATACCACCTTTGCTCAGTCTTATGAGATCCATTCCTTATGTGTTACAACCCATTTCAGCCTTTTATGCCTATGTGTCATGTTATGGTTAGACTTTTATTATTTTTGTCTAATTTTTTCCTAAATTTTATATCAGTAATATCGAGTCCAGCAGCTTTAACAACCTTGTTAATATCTTTGGATGTTTGTCGATGGTTCTGCAGGGTAAGGCAACACATTTTTCTTTTATTTTGTTTCGTAACCTTTGGCTTTTGGGCGATTTTCGGACTGTTTTTGTAGTTGTGGCGGCCACTTTTGCCGAATTCATTGCGCCACCACTGGCGCCAAAAGAACACGCGAGAAATTCTACGATATCTACAGCGTAAGGTACCGCGTGCCGACCAGTACAGAGCTACCTACCTGCGTGTACTATGACCGGCCGCCTAGGTAATTAATAATTCCACCACATACGCGAAAGGCCTCGAAGTTACGGCCGCTCAATACAACGGCCGCAGAATATTCGAGCGATTTATCAGCTTTGCGTGAATTCACGCAACATTACCTGGCGCTCTAGCAAGCTACTCATCCGGTCGCGCATATAAAAGAAAGCGACCAAGCACTGCGCTTAGTCAGTACCTTCATTCATCGGTCGAGTAACATACACCGAGCAGTGAATACAATTAGTCCAGTGCCGTAACGCTTTACCAGCCTCCGCGGGGCTGCCGATCTCGCAACAAGCGATTAACGTTTGTCCAGTGTGACACCAGGAACATTCCCATCACCTTCGAGGACTACTTTTCCAACTACCATCCGCTGTCCGGCCCGTTCGCGCCTCGACATGAGATGTCACCCGACCTATCGACTACCAAGCACGCGCTTGCTGTTTTATATAGGTGCAACCCTCATCGCCTCTCAAGGTTCCTTCCTGCGTCACGTGTGTGCGCCGACTCAAAGGACACACAGCTGCCATATCCCGCCAACACGATGGTGATCGACCGCCTGGACCAAGGTCACTTCTACACCGCCCCGGTGTAGAGCAACACGCCGGCTCCCTGAAGACCTGTGATCTTCACCGTTTGCTCCCATTTCTCATAAAGAGTGATAAGAATTTTGAATCACCATATGGCATATCGTATGGTATGTTTATTAATCAATAGCACAAGGAACACGAAAAAAAATTAGGAGAGTTCCGTAACAAAATAAGTTGTTTTTTTATAAGGCAAACGACAAGATACAAGAGATCTCAAAAAGTGTCCATACTTAAGTCCACTGGTGTAGGTATATGTATGAATATATTTTTAATTTACTTGCGTTTTTATGTTTTCAACTTTAATCAAAATGCAAAAAACAAATGGATTTATACCGGAAAGATGTTTTGCAGTAAATAATCAGAAATTAAAATAGAGTTCTAAAATAAATTGATTAGGTAGAGTATATCTATTTCCAGAGCTTGACTTCAACAGAATACATCTCAAAGAATCCTTATAAAGATCTGTTTTATTTAGCTGAGTTTAGAAATAACTTCTAGATTAGTTAACTATTCAGAAAGTTGAAACTCGAATGAAAAAGGATCAATGAATCTAGACCTACTACAAGCCCCGTTTTTTCCACTTCTACAAAGAAATAATCTAACCAATATGGATTTTACTTATTTGTAACGTACTGGCATGTAAATAAATAAATCATTTAAAAGATGGAGAATACGATGATAAACCTTAGCAAAATAATTGACTTGTCTGAGACTTATTTATGGTGGTGGATTTTGATGTGGATGATAGGTGGACTTTGTCTCATGTTTTATTTGTCAGGCTTTACAGGACTAAAAATTAAAGGGGATGTTTAAGTGATGGCTCTAATTTCTGCTCAAAAACATGATAATATTGCGCTTTCATGACTTGTTTAAAAGCTGAAACGAATTCGGCGTACGTATAACCATTCAAATGTCTAAAAAATGGCGCTGGTTGCCTATTTGATGACAACGTTACAATGAAAAAGAATATGGATTAGCGTCGTCATAAGTTTAGACAAATCTATTCTAGTGATGCATTATACTCATAAAATATTTTGGTAATATGGGTCCAGAGAGTAATATATTTATTTATCTTTGTCTGGATATAAATTTAATTTCACTTTAAATAATGACCTGCGAACATAAGTAATATTATGTTTGCACATTTTGTATAGCTACGTAATAAAATTAATCACACCCCATTAAACGCAGGTGCTTTTTACTTATCTGAATATGATAGCATGATTTTGTGTTTTAAATTTTGTCGAATTCAATCGCAGCGTAAAGAATGAGATCGTTGGAAAAAATCTGATTTCCACGTGTTGAATTGTGTGAAACCGCTAAAATTCTCGAAATTTGCACGGTCTCTTTTACTTGAAATTTTAGCTACTTATATCTATAGAATCTGCCAAAAATGCAGATAAGGTGCTATATTTTTTACAACATGTGTTTTGTAGAGCACTAAATTTAAATATAATTTCCGAATAGATTCTTTTATGTTTCGCAAGCTTTGAAAAAGTGAATAAAAACTAATTTATCCCCGTCATTTCCGACGGGCTTTCACCTCTTTATTTTTAATAATCAGAACATGTTTTATGTTTAAATAATCTAAGTCACACACGCAAAGTAGATTACGTGTGCAGTTTTATCGCAATACAAGTCATGTAACACGGAACCATAAAAACCCCAGTGCTAATCCGGAACTTTTCAATACAACCTTCCCTGACTAACATAACGACTTTAAAATAGTTTTTTATGATCGAGATTGTTCAGTAAAACTCCTAATATACTTTTTGCAAGAAATAACTGGATGAAATTAGAGATAAATAAAGCGTAATTAGACCGAACCATGCCACGCAGCCAGAAGTTAATTGTTGAAGAGGCAATTCATGCGTGCAACGTGCAGCTAACCTGTGTGTAGGTGGTGTTAATCCGTTTGCAGGAGTGTTTTTCAATATTATCTATCGTGCATTTTCAATAATTTCAAAAATCGTATTGTTGCTACAGTTTATAACGTGATGAAATCCATGATCATCAACAGTTCAGATATCTCTCAATAGGTAACTTTGAAATTGGAAATCAATACATTAAATTCGGAATGAAGTAGTGTTAAATTCCTTTGATTGTTGATCGCTTCCGCTAAATACAAACAGACATTAAAATATTGTTAAAGTAAATCATTGAAATGGAAAATAAAAATTCAATTCCCATTTATTTTCCATTATTATCTTCCGTCAAAAAACGTCAACGGAATTCGTCAACCTATAATCGCCAGTGCAATCGATTCACAAAAAAAAAACCTGTAACTTGACGGTCAAACCCATCAAACGTTAATGCGGGTTAAAATATGACATAAACTACAATCCTCTAAATTGATATCAATTTGTATTGCAAATATTGTTCCAAATTATAACTTTCATATTATATCAGTTTGATGGGCGAATGCGGTAGTAAAACATAATTTAGCAAATTTTAATAAAAACAGGCAAATTGCAATAAACGCAGTTATCGTTTATGAAATTGGACATTCAGGTTAAAACTTACCGATAGAGCTAAGAGAGGACTCCTCGACCACTGCTAAGCTGCTGTTGTGGATTGTAAGGTGACGAATGTCTAGCCCGAGGAAGATGAATCCTTGCAGCTTCGGCAGATTGTTGTGGCGCAATTTCAGGTAAAAGATTATGGCCGAACGCCCCTTCAATACAGCCATCGCTCTGGAACAAGAAATAATATAAATAAAATAAATTTGCATTATATCCTCTCAGGTAGTCCTATTGACTTGTCTATACTTAATCAGACTAACAATTATTGTTTCATGTATTTCCCGCTAAGCACTTGCATACTGCTTACTAACAACATATGCAGGGACACTGGAGGTTTAGATTCGTTCAAAATTAAATGTAGATTCGTTCATTCAAAAAAATTAGAGTCCTTGCGAGAGACTTGAAGGAGTAACCATCTGTTACTTATAGCAGGGTGGGTAAGTGGTGGACAACCTCCAAAGTAGTGATCTTCTTATTCTTATGGTAAGGGATAGTTGGTGGAGAAGAAAGTGAGGTTTGACATCGAGAGTCACTTGGTTCCGCACTTGGTTGGTCGGTGCTTGGGGGAACTGCTGGAGAGGACGTTTTCCATGATGTGATCTGTCGTTTTAATATGCATTTCTATTAATCATTCAGAATACTTCAGACCTCATTTATGCATCACATTATAGTGCGATGGCTGTGACTGCACTGGATGTGGTTTACTATCCTCGTCTTCCGAGGGAGAGAGAACACTGACAGTATAATAGTAGTTGGGTTTCAAATAAGGTGATTGTCTTTTACTTTTTTTGATCGGTTAACGAAATCCACACTGAGTAATTATATAATAATATTGACCGGTCCGTGGCCGAGCTGGCATCGCGTTTGGGTCCCACCCAGGCGTCGCGACGCCAGCCAAGGAATTGAACACGGCGCGTCGTGTTCAATTCCTTTGCTGGCTAAGTCCTCCATCACTACTGTGGTGGTAGTAGGAGATTTTTACAAATTGTCAGGTGAAAAAAAAAACAAAAACAAAACCACTTGACTAAGGGAGATGAAGGTAACTTTAGCTATGTAGAGTATTCAGACGAAAATAATTGTGGGGAAATATGGAAAAACATAATCTTGTGGAATATATTAACGTGAAAGCAGTGAGAAGAAAATGATGTAACATGAATTTTAATCCTACCAAAGTTAGCTTTAGGATTGAAAATGTTTGTAGAGGAAACTGAAAAGTGGAAAGAAAAATGAAAGAAGAAATTAATGGAAGAGTAGTAAAATACTTTTTTTCCTGACTGCACAAATTCCAAAGTCATTAGATTCAGTGAGAATTTGATATTTAATTATTGTGGAGTTAATATAACAATATTTCTGACTTCAAAAACATAAATACCCTAAGAACTCTTTACTGCTCCTTGGTTCGCCCCCATCTTGAATATGCTTGTATTATATGGTCTCCTTTTTATGCTGTCCATATTCGTCATATTAAATCCGTTCAACATCGGTTCCTAAAGGGAATTGCTTGGAGGCTAGGATTAGAGCGAGGCAATTACTCGTATGCTGAAATTGAACAAACTCTAAGCCTTTCTGCTTTAGAAGACCGTCGGATAAAATCTGATCTCATTTGTTTCTTCAAAATTATTAACTGTTTAATCGACTCGCCTACATTACTACAACTCATCACATTTAATATACCTTCTCGTAGACTCAGAAATAAAGACCTGCTTTTCCTCAATCAGCACTCGACTAACTATGGTTATGACTCACCACTGTCCAGAATGTGTAGACTGGTCAACTCACGTCAAGACCTTGATTTTTTTGGTATTAGCTTAAATGATTTCTGTCGCTCTTTAAACAAATGAAGATATGTAATATTCACCCTAATTTTTGCAAGGTCTTGACGTAACTTGACACTTATTTTTCTTCTATTTTCACTGTTTGTCTTTGCTTTCATGTACCATCCGAATCTTTACATTGTTCATTTCTATACTTCGTGATACTTTGTTTTAAATTAATAAATAAATAAACACTTTCGAGTGTAGGAGGTGCAAAGATAAATTTTTGGAGGAGAGTTGAGAGAACGTCTATACATAAATTCTCGCCACAGAAGAGACCCAGAAGTGCCTTAGATCCCCAGACATTTAAAACATAAAACCCAAACGTGGTTTCCATTTAAAGTAGCGTTTTAAATCCAAATGGTGGTCTTTCACCAGGACGATACAGACAAGAGAGAGAGATGAGCCAAAAATCCCAGCTTCAGCAACCCCGGCTTATAAAACCCCAGCTACAAAAATATATCGGCTGCTCCGAATTCTACCATGCGCAGTTCACTGCATGTCCTAAATTATTCAGGAGAACCGATTGAAAATGTTTTCACACGTACTTCTTAACCATTTTACAATAGCCAAGAATTTAATCAAACGGGTAAATATTGAAGTGAAGTTTTAAAAATTGATCAAAATGTGTCAATCTATAAATACAAAAATTAATGTATATTTGCTTGCCTGCATGTATGTACGTTTGTTCTTTATGCGTTGCTAAACCATTCATCCGATTGCGATGAAGCTTTGGGGATTTGATGTGCGCATGCCCGCGATGGTTTCTATATAAAATAGTGAGCTCTGGCATCACGAAATTATGCTTTGAAAAACCATTCATCCGATTGCGATGAAACTTTGGTTATATGCCACAATGGTTTCTATACATAACGCAGGAGGGGGAGGAAAACTCGTAGGGAGAGAAACGCGGGAGGGGAGTTTGCGGGACGGGAGAAGCAGGAGAGGGGAGTGGGGAGAGGAAAGGTGGAGTGGGAACGGCTGACGGGAAGGGGACGCGAAAGAGGAAGGGGAACGGGACGAATGGGAAAGGACACGCAGGGAGAAGCAATTTCTTTATTATGTGGCATTACAAAGCATACTGGGAACTCGCTAGTGTTTCTATAAAAAATAAATAATTGAACACTACTTTGAAGGAGAAAAATTTATGCCTTGAAGTACACACAATTTCCAATGCCACTAAAGAACGTGAATTTTACTACAGTTGTGCATTATGTACCCTGTTTAATTCATTTAGTTCAAGAAAGTTGGACTTCTCGTTATGGCAGAGTTTACATTATTCGCTTCAGTGCTTCTCTCTACAAATAACTTTTGCCGGAGAGCCAGTATGTAACTGCTTCAGGAAAATTGTGTCGTTTTATTTTTGTTTGTGATTAATAAACTTGTGATGCATAAATAAATTAAATAACTGCTCGTCCTTGTTCACGTTCTTGTTATCTTTGTATAGTGTAATGAACAAACTAGTAAAAAAAAATAATAGCTTCCTCCCACGATGGGCGGGATTTATAAGATCCCCAGGTCGAAAGTGAATTCAATAGACCTTTCTTTTTATTACTACTTGACTTAACCTGTCTGCTTGTTTAGGAATAAATACATCCCAAAACACGTAATCGCGTTATTATTTAAGACCAAAAACGTTCCGAGCGACCTTATATTTTAAAATCTATATGTCTCTCTTCCTCACAAACATATGTATTTTTCTTTTAACCAGAAAGAGAACGAAATAATGCTTCTTATTGTCTTTGAAATACGAAAGCTATCTTGCATAGATATTTTACAGTCTCAATCCAAAGTGACGGTTTCAGAATTTTTGCGCGAAACTGAGGCTTCCGGATTGTGAGGTGCGAATATATTGAACCAAGCAGAAGGGTTAACGAACCATCGGCGTCGCGCCGGCGTCCAGCTTTGGATGACTTCCTAATATTTTTTTTCAAGTTACGTCAATTTTTGGCTCGGTGGTTCTCTTCAAATCGTCAGCCCATTATGTGTGAACGGTCTCTGCTCCTCTTTCCGAACCACGGAAGCCATTCGAGTGGTTCCAACGGTCTTCTATAAATTATTATAATTACAACTATGGCTTTAATAATATTTCGGTTGTAATAAGCTTCATGACCATTGAAGATTTGACTGATAATATTTGGAAAAACGTCGATGAAACCCATGACTAAAATGTGTTCTAGTGTTTTTTTATTGCTCCCCTAAACCCCACCTGCCTTAATTAAATTAATGGTACCCATCAAACAAACCAGACATAACACACTTTAAACATCCGTCAATGTAACACTAACTCAAAACAAAATACATAAATTCACCGCATTCATACATATTTAACATTTCATACAATGAATTCGATTTATTCAACTCTGCACCTCACAACTTCAAACTTCACCATTCCATCCCTATTGGCTATTTCCAGATAATAAAAAATAAATAACATTTTTCCTTGTAGTCACCCGGTTCACTCCACGTTCACGGTTCAAGGTTCACTTGAACACACCGCTTCAGAGAATTAACAATGAATAACTAACTTGTTGATATGAATCGGGTCCGTGAACTCGCAGAGCAGATCCAGTCCATTCTTCTTGACGCTGCACGAGCAGGGCGTGATCTCGGCATGCGGGGGGCACTGCAGCGCGGCCTGCGAGGCGACGCCCGGGCACAGTGCCGCCAGCGCCGCGAGCGCGAGCCAGCACGCACAGCGGGCCCAGCCGGCACCCGCTGACCGCCTGTCCGGCCTGCCCGGCCCGCCCGGCCCGCCCAGCCCGCCCATCGGCCGCATCGGCCCGCTATTCGGAGCAGCGGGACATGCTTGCCGCCGCGACGGGACGCTGTTTGAGCTAGAAAGAAGAAAAAAAAGTTATAAAAGAGGCAAAAAAGCAAAAAAATATTCATTCAAAAAATTCTCATCCTTAACTAAGTTATTTTACTGGAGTATCAATTTAAATATTTTGTTTTTATTTATTAACCAAAAATACACACAAAACAATAATTTTTTTTAATAATACACCTCTTCGGGTTGAGCCTATTCCGGGGTAGTAGAAATTAAATTGAATTTGGAAATTATAAGGTAGATAAAAATAAATAAATAAAGCATTGAGAGAAATAGAAAATAATTTAACCCTTAGTTATTCGCACAAAGAACATTACATAACTGCTCGCATGGGGTCACAGATGACCCCAAATAGTATGAGTAGTTTTTAATATATATTGAAATATACAACGTGTCCGGAAACTCAAAAACAAAAAACAAGCGGGAAACTGGTGAATCTACATCACGTAGAGAACTCAAAAAACTTATTTTTTTCGATCTGAGCATTTCAATTTTAATATTATTTTTTTTATTTTTCCATTTTTTCGGCAACTATAGGGTTAAAAAAAACTTTTGAGCCCGGTTTACCCTTCGATGCATTTCATAAGACATTACGCAGCTGAAATCAACCCCCGAGTGAACAATTTTTTTCAAATTTAACCAAAAAAATTCCAACTTCGGACCCGATTTACTCGAAAACGAAAGCTGAAATCAAAAAAGTTATATCACAAATCGTCTCCGAATGTGAAGTAGATTTACCAATTTCCCGCTTGTACTACGAGTTTCCGGACACCGTGTATAAGTAAATGAAATTATTGTATTATTAAAGTGCTTTGTTTATTTTGTAATATCTGTAAGTAATAACATGAATTACTAAGTAATTATACAAAAACAAGTAAAATTAAAATAATAATCAATAATTAACATTTTGTACTTAGGTATACTGAGATCATAGTTAATACTCGTATTTTTTAGGAACTTTTCGAATCACTCTTGTTACACGGTTGACAGTATATTTCAGAGTGATAATAATTGCACACAAATCTAGTACATTTCTTGCATTTTGTTGGTACTTTGTAAAGTAACGTAATTACTCGCACGGGGTCACCGCTCAAGAGCGCAGCGTCGCCTCCTTCTACTCCCGTGACTTGGTCACTACTAAAATAGAAACTTAGACGCGCGTTATGAAGCTAGCGAGGGCGCGGGGGGAATCGGGCCGCGCCAAGTGCTTCATTTTTTAATCCGAAAATGCTTTGACCCCAATTTCCCTCGGGGTCTATGTCATTTTTGGGGATGCTGTGTAGTCTTTTTGGGGAAAGGAAGGAGAGGAAAATCTGTAAAAGAAAAAGGTATGCGTGGTGAGTTGGATTCTGGGGGTCAGTGTGTCGAGGAGAGACGGACGTATGAATCTATTTCTACCACTGCGGTGCGAGGTGATAGGTCGAGAGAGTCCGGCTGATACAAAAAATGAAAGAAATAAATAAAAACAAATGGGTAAAAGATAAAAATTTACAGTATAGTAATTTTATTTGTGGAAGTATTGATGGTGAAGTCATTAATTAATCATTAGTACCGGTGGAATTAGAACCATTTTACATAACTGAAAAATGGTGTGTTATCTTAGTTTTATTCTTTTGAATGAAAATTTCAGAGCTCACGATGGAAACGATCATGAAATTGAAAAAGAGCTGTGAAATCAAGACACGTACTATAAAAAAACTTCACGAAAACAGAGATTAGAGTTTTTAAGCACAGGTGTCTTGAAAAATATTAAATATGTACGTGTAATATTTCATAATATATCCAGGAGTAACGGTTTTATGTAGGCCAACTTAAAGAAAATATTTATTTTGCATGTCAATGTATTAGATGCATTAGCGTTAATTGAAATAACTGCTGAATTTTACTTATTTTTAAGTGTTTTATTACGAATTCATTATGTGATATAAAAAATTTATTCACATTTTGGAACTCCCGCCCAGGGAACCATTTATTGGATATCCAACACCTCTGCCATAGCTCACTCCAAATGGTTTGCTTCGTTTGGTGACTTAGCAGGAATTATCAATTGTGCCGGATCGGGAAACTAGTTGGGGTACCTCTCCAGCCGGACTCTCTTGACGCATCCTCTTGCACCGCAATGGGAGGGATGAATTCATACTTCCGGCCCCCCCAGACATATTGACATTCAGATTTCTACCCACCGACAACGAACTTCCTCTCCTTCCTTTCATTAAAAACCATACAGGATCCTTAAAGATGGCATAGGCCCTGAAGGAAATTATTTTCCAGAGGGCTTCCTGTGTGGAGCTTTTTAAAAAAAACATGGTCTAAGGCTGGCTTCACACACGTAAAGTTTTTCCTCATAAGTAAGCTTACGTAAGTGACTTATGGCAAATTTACATTGTCACTACAACCGACAATTATAATATATTTTTTTATAAGAAATATAAACATTCCTGGGTTTCGAAAAACCCAACAATGTTTGAAAATCTCCTACTACCACCACACTAAGGGGCCGTTCAAGTATTACGTAACGCACTTGGGGGGGGTCTTGTGAAACGTTACTGTGCGTTACGAGGGGGGGAGGGTGGGGGGTTCGAACAACGATAAAAAACTAGGGAATTAAAATCTTCCAAGTTGGCAATCCTTTCCGTTCTCGAAATCTCTTGTTTTAATTATTACCGCAAACGCGATTAAAACAAGAAAAAAAAGGTATTTAAGCGACTTTCCAGTACTTTGCGCAACTAAATTGTGATTTTCAGGTAAAAATTGTCACTTGGGCGTTACGTAAGGTTTAGAGGAGGGAGGGGGTGGTACGGAAAAACGTTACGGTGCGTTACATGGGGGAAGGGAGGGTCAAAATTTTTTCAAAAATTGCGTTACGTAATACTTGAACGCCCCCTAAGCGGAAAATGTAGCTTGCGGAAAATGTGTCGTGGTGGAGGACTTAGCCAGCCGAGGACTGAAGCACGATGTCCACTCAGCCACTGACCGGTCTTAATTGTTAAGGTGTTAAATTCACTTTCAACAATCACTTGGATAGTAAATATTATTGTAGAAAACGTTAATTTTAGAAAAAGGTTATTTAATAGTATCTACAACATAATTTCTGCTAGTTCATTCTGGTAAAAAATATTATACTCTTAGAAAAATGAAACAATATAACTTTGTATAAACCACTTATATGATGTGAAAATCTGACCGGTTTCGGAACAAACGTTCCTTCGTCAGGGAAAGCTTATACTAATTTGACAGTTTAGAACAATGTTTTATTGTGGTAGGGGTGGAGCCGTTGTTAGTTAATAATGTAGATTGGGTGGGTAGGTATTAGTGTAGAGTGGGTGGGTAGGGGAAAAAATCCATGATTGGGCTATATGACAATATTTTTTGTTTGTTGATAATAGATTCATTATTTTTAAGGGATTTTTTAATTATTTTTATTTTTTAGCTCCACCCCTACCACAATAAAACATTGTTCTAAACTGTCAAATTAGTATAAGATTTCCCTGACGAAGGAACGTTTTTTCCGAAACCGGTCGGATTTGCACATCATATAAGTGGTCTATACAAAGTTATATTGTTTCATTTTTCCATAATGGATAACCACAAAGTAATAGCTACATTCAAAAATATTATACTCTTGTTTAATGCATAGAATGCACGTCTTGGAATTAATTTATTCCATTATCATCGGAATAATTTATTCAACATGATCTCGACCCATTGCCTTACAACTGCGGTGTAAGGCAATGGGTCGAGAGAGACCGGCTGTTAGGTCTCCCTCAACCAATCTCTCTCGATCCGGACCGCCACGCATGCTAAGTCCTCCGTCACGACCCAAGCAATATTTTACGATTACTGTGGTGGTAGTATGAGATTTAAAATATTGTCAGGTTATTCGTAATCCGGGAATTTTTGTCTTTCCTTTTAAAGATTTTTTTTAAATATAATTTTTACCTGGTTCTTGTAATGACAAACTACATTTATGGTAATGAATCTAAGAAGAGCATCGTCAGATTTTTTTTTCATTTGCAAGTCGTATTTAGGTACATAAACCTTCGCAGAACTCCACATTTTTAAACCCAAAATTCAAAAAAAACACCAGTCACCAGACATAAAAAGTCACCAGTCTAATTATTCAACTTTTAGTCTGATGACAAACAACGTCGATATATTTGCCATCCCTGTTGAATTCGTGAAAAGCAAACAGCGAGTATCCGCACTAACTGGAAGCAATCAATATAATAATTTCTCGTTCATTATTATTCACGGTGAAACCTAAACATTGGAATATCAATGAATCTGCGACGTAACAAAGGCTTTTTCTTATTCAAATTCCGTCAAAGCCTCTCAAACTGATTACACATTTGGGTGACAGCTGCGAACAATACACAACGAGGAGACAGTTCAATTGTCCACAAAATAATACAATCAGAATAATATTCATTTTGCTATTGTACCATTTCGTATTTGGAAGACTTATATTTTGATTTATCGTGTCAAGTGTTTGCATAAATTATTACAAACACTTACGAATAAAAACGTGTCCAAAAGGTGTAGCTAAAATACTATGTAATAATTAAATTTTAATAATAGGGATTGGCTTTTTTTTTATTTACCAAAAATATTTTTTTTTCAAAATAAGATCCAAAGATACGAATCTAATGTGTTCATTCAATACTTTTTTTATTGAAATCTCGGGGAGAAGTCGGGTAGTGAAACTACACAAAAGAATGATTCAACTCTAATACTATGCGTTGTTAATCTGAATGATTAATACAACTTTTAATGTGTTGGGGAACTACCAAATAAGTTTGAGGTTCGTGGTGATTACAAGTTTTTTTATTTTTTTTTATTTTTTTTTTTATTGAAAGAATAGATAATACATGTAATCAACAAACAAGTCCTGCTAAGCCAATTGAATTGGCTTGTCAACAGGTGCTTATATTTTAGTTACATATACATTTAAAAAAAAAAAAAAATTTACATCTTATATCTACAGATTCAACATTTTTTCATACATATCAATATAAATATTTTTTTCGCCAATTTTTCACCATATATTTAACCTTATTCATAGAATTACATTGCTTTGTAGTGTCAGGTAATAAATGAAATATCTTCGGTATGATGTATTCAAATGTTCTCTGTCCGTACTTATTGTTAAATATCGGAACTATTAACCCGTCGTTGCGTATTTATGTTCTAATTTCTCTTTATGCTGTGGGGTAAATATATGCTGAATTTAATTATAATTTTGTGCTGTAGTATGACAGGTAAAATTTTGGCACTCTGAAACAGCAACGGTGTATTCTGTCTCTGTTTGAAAATATTAGGGGCGACTACTAATTTTACAATTGCGTTTTGTACAACTTGGACTTGTTTCAGATTGTTTGTAGTAGTATTTCCCCATATTGTTAATCCATATCTTATGATAGATTCTGCAAGTGACATATAAATTATTTTAAGGTTTTCAATTGATAGGAAAAAATTGATAGGTGTACATTCTGCGATTCTGCCAGAAAATGATCAGAGTCTTTTACAGTTTTTTTTAAATATGTTTGTCCCATATAAAAAAAAAAACAATCTACTGTAACACCAAGATACACGTATTCCGTCACTAATTCTAAGCTTTTACATTTACAATTAGTTGGAATATTTTTATGAATGCAATTAAAACTATGAGTAATAATACTAGGATTAAATTGAAATTTGGCATTAGTTGGTTGATTTATTAAGTTATAGTAAAGATTACAATGAATATTAAAATGGACTATACATCCTTACTTGATAAGTACGCTTCAAGTATTTTTAACACCGCCGGCCGCCTCCCTAATATCAGATCCCTACGGCATACCGTAACCGTTCGTACATAAGACACGAACAACGATAGATGGTACTCTTCTGATATAATACTTCCACTGCCATCTGTTGGGATATAGCAAAACTTCGTATTATAAAACTATACTTACAACATCTATTAAGGGATACTGAAACTACACTATAAAATACATATTTTATTGTATTTTCTTTAATTGTTTCCAAAAATCGTATATTCGGTACGATTAATTTTACTTTTCATTTGTATATAGACACATCACGTTTTTCTGCCAATTAGTGTGATCTATCGCTAACTATAGGAAACCGTTATCGGAAAGTCGCTTTGTCAGAATCAGCGGAAAAGTTAGTTAGAGTTAACTTTTATTTTTAAATTAGAGACGTTTGCTATTTGCCGCATGCAGCCACTGGATAGTTTTTACACGTGCCCGCGGAAGAGTTATTTGATCTTGCTTGAAATACATTTAACTTTTTACCAAGTAAGACTAATGGATAATAATAATAGTAATTTTTATTTTCGTAATTTGTACATTTAAGTTTACAAATTTCTAATTGACTATAATATTTCATATTCACTATATTTTTTCAAGTTTTATGTAGCTCCTACAATACATCTTGAACTTTCCAACTGGTGTGGACTTTAAAGTTTCTGGTAGTGTGTTATATAACTTCATTCCCTTGTACAGTAGACTGTTCTGCGTATTCGCTTTGTCCTTTTTTGTAGCCTAATTTCCTTGCACGTCCTTGTGTTATATCTGTGAATGTCTTTATTGTATAAAATTTTATTTGAGAAGTATTTTGGTAACGTGTTGTTCAATATTTTGTGGATGAATACCATCGTGTTCAAGGTCAGCATCTGTTTCACGGTCAACCAATTTAGTTCCTTTAACATTTTAATTATTTTTGAAAATCTGTTTCGTCGAAGAATTATTCTCATTGCCCTGTTTTGGAGAATTTGTAACTTATTATATGTAACACTCACAACCAAAACATCTCTCGCTCAAAGACACTTCACTTTCTTAGGTCCAAAACTATACAACTTCATGCCTGATGCTTGGAAAAAGGAAAGCATAGGTGTTCTTCGTAAATTGACCACTACTTGGTTTCAACAATTAGGGAGAAAGGAGAGTGAACTTTTACTACATAAAAAATAAAATCAAACACAAACCAAAAACAACAACAAAAATTCCAACAAAAATGAACTAAGTAGATACCCTAAGATACCCTTTTCTTCTAATCTATATTATTATGTGTATATCTACCTATCTACCTATCTGTATGAACCTACCTATTACTTTTAAATTAGAAAACAGCTGTCAATCTTATGTTAATTGCATATTTTATTTAATTCTATCTCTTCTCTTTTTTATTCATATTTATACAAAATATGTATGTAGGCTTATAATATGCAATGTAAACACCAGTTATAAGTATATATATACCTATTATTTTATTATTATTTTAATATTTATGCTTAGCAAACTGCAGTAATAATCAAGCATTATTTGTTTATTTTATTTTACTTTATTGTTTCTGTTCTCTTTCTAGTTCTCACTATGCAAAATGTGTTCGTAGGACTATAATATGAAATGCAAACCCCAGTTACCACCTTATATTTTAATCATTTGCTTGTAAATAAATGTTTATTTATTATTATTACCATTTCAACAACTATGCTAAACAATCCACGACTGTTTTATGTTTTAATTGGTTATTTCATTTTTATTTTATTCTTTCTCATCTCTTTTTTTTTCTTTTGCTATGCTAAACAAATAACAGTTAGGTACTATGTTTAAACTTTTTTTTATTATTTTATTTTATATTCTTTCTCTTCTTTTTATTTCCTTTTTTATCCACATGTTCATACCCTTAATTATTTGACTTTCCTAAAACGGGATAATACTCCTAGTTGGGCAGTCAAAATTTAATAAATTATGTATATAAATGTATATTGCTGTGCTAAATAAACAAACAAATAAATAAATAAATAAATTTAGTTCTCTTTCGTTACATAGGAAAAGTATACTTGAGCAGTAGTTGAAGTGTGGAGCAGTAATTAAATTGTATATGGAGATTGCAGTTTTTCTAGAAATTTTTGGCCGAATTCTTCCAAAAAAAGATATTTTATTGCCAATTTTCTTTTGGGTGTTTTCAGCATGTATATTGAAGTTTAGTTTGGAATCTAATATAACTCCTAAGTATTTCATTTCAGTAACATTATCAATAATTTCACCATCAATTTTAATTTTGCTTTCACTGGATGTCTTCTTGTATCCAATCACTATACATTTTTTTTTTTGTATTTAATTTAAGCTTATTTATTTTTAGCCATCTTGATACATCATTTAGTTCATTATTTAAAATGTGTTTTAGTTCTTCATAGTTATCTCCAATTAAGTATATTAGTGTATCATCGGCAAATAGTACTTTGCATTTTGAAAATATTTTCACCATGTCATTAATATAGAGTATGAACAATAGAGGTCCAAGGACCGATCCCTGTGGTACTCCTAACTTATTTTCCATTGGTTTTGAAAATTGATTATTTTTTTTGTTACCTGCTTTCTGTCTCTCAAATACTCTTGTATTAATTTAATGGCTACAGATGAGAAACCAATTTCTTTAAGCTTTCTTATTAGTATGTCTCGATCTATAGTTTCGAATGCCCTTTGAAAATCCAAAAATATTGCTAAGATAAATTTATTATTATTCATTCCTTCCTTCCATTCTTCGACAATTACGTTTAATGCTGTTTGTAATGTGGATCTGAACGCAATCAGCCAATTTTATAAATGCACACACGGTCTTCCAAATATCTTTGAGGGAAACGAGAGAGGTAGGTATTTTTTTGCCGAATAACTTTAGCTTTTTTATAACTGCCAAATCGCATAAATTTACCAATTGCTTGAAAGAATAAAGAAAATTATAAAATCAAATAAATAAACGCTTATTTTTATCATATACTGTTTGTTAGAAGACAAAATAGACTAAATCGTAAATAGTTTTCCTTGGAATTCCGTATTACAAAAAAAACGACTAGAAGTGGCTTTTAAACTGAAACTGAACCAATTGGAATAAAAATATTATATTATCTTGGGTTAACATTTTTTTATGTAAACTTAAAAATAATATTTTTTCCAGACGCATATTGGTAATTATCCGACGCATTATCCATTGAGTGTTTTTCGGCAGCGCTCGGGTGCTAGGTATTAAATGCCCTGGGTAGGCTGAAAACTAAAGCACACATGCTTATACAGGGCAAACCAAATGACATTCAGAAGCGCGCTAGGTGAAATACGGAAGTGGCATTCCTCCTCTATACGTATGCGCAAGTTTGAGGTTGTTGAATTCATCCAGTCTATTTTGAGAAGCGGAAGTATGGAGACGTGTTTTTCTATTACGTCAACGGAAGGTAAACAGTGTGCTGTTATCGAATTTTTTAACTACTGAAAAAGTGACTTGAGATTCATCATCGTTTAAGGGATGTTTATGGTAACGATGTTGTTGATAGGTCTACTGTAAATCGATGAGAAATAAAATGATTGTGAGCCTGGAAAAGCAATATTTTTTGATGAAACACGTAGTGGACATCCGATTATAGATACTGACCATAAACAATCCAAACTAGTCCACGATTTTATTCAAAATGACTGGCAAATCACTCAAAAGCGTATCACAAACCATTTCGGAATATCCAAGGAACGTGTCGACTTCATTGTTGAATAATTAGGATACCGTAAAATATGTGAACGATAGGTACCACGCCATTTCACAGACGAGAACAAACAGCGTCCATTAGAGCCTCCAAGCCTCGTCCATTAAAACCTGAAGTATGAACCGATTCCACACCCTTCTCACTCCCCGATCTTTCGCCTTGCGATTTTTATTTTTTCCTCTACTCGTTACACCTCTGACGATAAGATAAAAGTAGCTGTCAAGTCCTGGATTCGAGAAATGTCGGAAGAATTTTTCAGTCACGTAATAAAAAAACTTGTTACACGTTGGAAGAAATGCGTAAGCCTTGAAGGTGACTATGTTGAAAAATAAATATGTGATTTTGAAGCTTAAAAATCGTACTTTAATATAATTTTTGCGTGATCTTGCTATTTTTTTTTCATGTTTTACAAGCTTGTGTGCATTAATTTTCAGTCTATCCCATTAGCTTCGTAAATACCAGACGTGTGTGAAGCTCGTCAGATATTTGCAAGACAGCATATGCGTGATAGCAAATTTTATGTTTCAGATACTTTAGAGGAATATTGAGTTGTCAGGTGAGGTTGGGTTAGGTTAGGTCATTTTCAAAAATTGGTTTACATTAAAGGTTTTCTGATAGATTACTTAAATCGCGTGTTTTTTAATTTACTTCTCCGTTAAAAACAATGTCTTTAAAACTACACTGATTAAGAGTAAGGTAAATATATCTGACGTATTGTTGCGAGATGAAGGGTATTTACAGAAGCGCTGCCGAAATATCCCGAATGGATAACGCGTCGGGTATTTACGAACATTCTATATGGACAACCATATGCTTTTGAGTATCTACGAGTACACTGCGTGCAGGACTACTTGCTCGTGAACTGAATTCGAAGTTGGCTCCTTCAAAGACGTAGTTTGAGTAATTATTGTGTGAAGCAACCGGAGAACGTTATTTCATGATTGGTTGGGCGTTGCTTTCCGCTAGCCTTTCCAAGCCCACTCCATTCCTCGAAATCCCTTCGGTGGTGGTGGTGGACCTCAAATATACCACAATTATTAAAAAACCCACTGCAATAAATAATATTTATTGTAGATTCTGAAAATTCGTTGTGGAATTCCATCATAATAATATATATATATATAAACATATATATATTTTTTTAAAATTAACTTTTTTCCACTTAATTTCTTCCCGATCGTAACCGGTTTCAGATTGTATTTTTTTTTGGGAGGGGGGAATGTAAGGATTTTATTCATATTATCTGGATTTTCTCATATTTGTTGCTATTTCGTGTTTCACAATCCACAAATGTTTCGCGTTTGACGTAGCAACAAATATGGGAAAATCCAACTAACTAACTAACTAACTAACCATCACGCCGTTTCAGGCAGAGAGGATGGACCGCCAAACAACTCGGTCTTGGCAAGGTGGAAAATCCATATAATTTGAATACAATCCTTGTATACCACCCCTCCTCAAAATGTTATGTATTTAAACTATAGTTTAAGGAATGAATGTACCATTTTTAATATGGCCTTAATAGGCTGAAGTCGATTACCATAAAAAAATAAATTAAGTGGAAAAAGGTTTAAATTTATTCTAACATTATTATTGAAATAAACAAATATCTACATCAAAAATTAATGTAGGTATTTGTTAAAACATTTGTGGTCGGTTTTAACAGGATTTCCTTCCGAGAAACTGAAAAATTATTTATTTCGTTTTTTTTTATATAAAATGTAAGAAATTACGTCGCACCCCTCTGCTGTAGCAGCTTTTTAATTTTAATTTTGTTCTCAGCTCCCCTAACGAACCTAAACATACATCAAACAATGTTTTCGCGTTATAAATGTAGGCACGTTAAGTGAAGTAATTTGTCTTAAAAGAATAATTATCCTATTAAAAGCGTTAATCCTGGAATATAAAGTCCGAAGTCTCTTTTGAACGTAGGTACAGCAAAAAGCTTTTCCAGGTGTCTGTCTCAGTGAAATTTGGACCAGAGAGGGCGTGTATGTTTTTATGTTCACACACAAAACGCTCTTGAAGCCTTCAGGGAAATTTCTCTGAGTGTCAAAGGCTTCTTAAATACGTAATATCACAGTCTGGTTACGTTTCACCCTTATCTCGCTGAAATTCTGAATATGAATCAAACATCAGTACGACATGACGTAGGGAGATAAAGCGCTGAGGAGTCTCTTAGTAGCAGCACACTAAAAATCCACACCCAGTCTGTTTAGGCTGTGTATAGAGATTACTTATGGATTAAACGACCACGTTAATCATTTACAAAATACAGAATTACAGCTTTAGACTAAAATTAATTTTAAGATTCTTCGGAGCAGGTTAGAAATTACCAAGGGAGGTGCTTTCAACGTTTCCATTTAATTGTGTTCATCTGATCTTATTTAGAATATCTGACAGTAATTTACGCTTAATTATCTACACTGCTAATATAACTATCTTCTACGCCAGTAAGTAGGTATTTTTCTCTCCATTGAATACCTAATTCGAATCACATAATACCTCACGTAATATGTTATATATTTCAAAGTGCCTTTAATTTGGCAAACAACGATGTTAATAGGTATGTAAATTTATTTATTTATGTACTTAAGGGTTATTAATAAACAATAACTTGGATGCAAAAAATAATTTCTTACATTACAGTGGTTTATAATTGGTGGTTTTTATTGGTGGCACAGTGGTTTATTATCGGTGGCACAGTGGTTTATAATTGGTTGAAATTAAAAAAAAAATCTTTTCAACAATAAACCGCAATTATTGAAAATAATTTCTAGACATAAAAAATGTTTAAGTATGTTTTAAACATCGAATGTTTTACATTTAGAGTGTCAATATCATTGGCAAATTGAAATATGTCCTTTCGCCTAGTGAGTCGAGTAGGTACTCTTAAATTGACTTCGCAACAGTCGAGCTCCGAATTAACATTTTTAAAAAAAATGCACAGATAGCTATCCTTCGCCGATCCTGAAGTACATGTATTGTATTTTTATGATTTTAATAAAAATGTTTTTTTTTTGAAGGAAACAAATACTTTAAGGTTTGACATAATATATTAAATGGAAAAAAAAACACTTTTTAATACACCATTTTTAATTAACGGCCAATCAGGTTTTGCTTAACCTAAGCTTCGTTACGGGTTATTATATCAACTAAAGGTAATTAATACAGACACATATTATATGTATCAGTGGCGGTCCATGAGCTAGAGTGCTAAGATTGAAAAATACGATATTACTGATGTTGTTTTAGCTGAAAATGATTTTAATTTTTTTTTTTTTAATTTTTGTATGAAGATCTTTCAGTATGCGGATACGGCGCATCCCTTGACTGAAAGAATCCTGAAGGTCTTCATACAAAATTTTGAAATTTTGAAAAAAAATTAAATTCATTTTCAGCTACAACGACGTCAATAAAATCATATTTTCCAATATTAACGCTCTAGCTCACTGAAAACTCACGGACCGCCACTGATATGTATATATATATATAAAGATTTAAAAAAATCTTATTTGTATATACGAGCATATACATTATTATTTTCATAATATTTTTTATATTGTGGTTTATATAGTGTACAAGTTCCAAGGTCTCTTAAAATAAATAATTATAGGGAGGGATACGATTTTAGATTTTCACGGCCAAAAATATTTTTCTTATTAGTTTTTGGGGTATTATGCCGTGTTGCGCTACCTCCTTCTTTAGCCAACGTTTCGGACAGCGTTGCAGTGTCCATCATCAGGGCAGATGTGTAATAGTTAGGGGTGATGTTTGTACTTATCTACATAGGAGCGATACCGTGTCGCCAGCTCCACTCCTCTACGAGCTGGCGCTACAATATTCTTCAACATGTTTTTTGCATTTAGCCGTGATGTAACCGTCCATCACCGGAAACCAAGAACTATTAAGTTTAGCTCCGTCGTCTCTATTAATATTTATAGGATTTTTGTGAATTTCAATTGCCTCCGTAATCATGTCCGAAACGTTGGCTAAAGAAGGAGGTAGTACGGCATAATACCCCAAAAACTAATAACAAAAAAAAAATTATAGGGAGATTTGAGGTCCAGCAAAATTTATTCATTTCTGTGGCAGAAAACGTTAGCTCTTTTCTGCCAGCGCAGTCAATATTTTATTTGTATAGTTCAATTATTCGACGGCCTCTTACTCGCATTCCGAAGGTCGCGGGATCGAATCTCGGCGTGGAAAATAAATTTTATTTGATTAAATTGTGTTATTTCACAATTTATTCATTTAAAATAATATAAAGCATATTTGCGGCACGTTCCAGAGTGGAAGATACTCCCAGTATCGTCCTGGTGAAAGACCACCATTGAGAATTGAAATGTTGCTTGAAATGGTGACCAGATCTGAATAGCCAGGTACTTCCCCATCTTCCTCTTCCCTAACTCCTTCCGCTCCCCTATACCTTCAGCCTCATAACATACCCCAATTGGGGATGCCATAGTCTCACTAGCTCCAGATGGGAGCAGCTGAGACTCTTGTGAGAAATCACTATAAAAAAAAAATATATACTAGCTTAACCGGCCACGCGTTGCTGTGGCTAATAAAACACAACGTCATCTACTGGATGGTTATCCAACCTTTATATCCACCGCCGTCTTTGAGTTTATCCGTTATCGCAAAGAGACAGAAAGATGCCGCGGAGGACTTTAATTTAAAATTCGTAGAGATGGTGTGAAAGATTATAATAATGTGCATGAAATGCTTGGGGTAACTAAAGTATTTCAGTTAATAAGGATTAATACTGTATCCGTCTAAATAACTTTTCAATTACCGCAATGTACGTGACCATTTTTTTAGAAGATAGAATGGGTATAGTAAGCTATCCGTAAAAGATAGATATATGCCTTCGCGGACGTTTTTGTAGATTTATAAAAGAGGAATATCCCACCATGCATTGTTTTGTTATATCCCAAAAGGATTAGGCAGCGTTTTCGATGAAAGCTACCAGGCGGCTTGATTTTTCCGACACTTCTAACAATTATCGTTATGTTTCAACCAATTTACACAAATCCTTGACAAATTACATACCTAAACCTTCCTCACGAAACACTCTATCCTTTGGTGAAAACCGCATGAAAATCCGTTCAGTAGTTTTCGAGTTTATCGCGAACAGACAGACAGACAGACAGACGACGCGGGGGACTTTAATTTATAATATGTAGAGATAGAGATATATATAAAATATATATATATATATATATATATATATATATATATATATATATATATATATATATGTTTCCTCGTCGTCTTTTGAGAAGCGGATCCTCAGAAATATCTCAATTGAACATCACTCAAACTAAGATCCCTTGTACGTCCAATTATTCCAGCAACGCATATTTGGCCAGATGATGCGAATATGATCGATTTGTCATCCATCATCCATCTTCCTTCCCATTTCCGTATCCCCATCTGCCAATCTGAGAAATGGGTTTGATTTACGCCCTCCACCAGACAATGCTCCAGGATTTCCTCCACCCTTAATCAATGGGGCTTGCCAACTGATTCTGCCCTAATATTACGAGTATAATTGCAAGCAAATTGGAAAAACACCAGTTTTAACAAAATAGCTTAAAGCTAGCTTCCTGTTTTACTTTAGATCGGCCTAAAATAACAACATAATATTTTCATATGGAGTTTTATTTTTTTCTCACGAAATTTAATGTTGGATAAGATAAACAACAAACAATAAATATGCCTTCAGTATTTAATATATTTATGAACTAGCTGGTACCCGGCATGCGTTGCTATGCCATTCAAATAAATAAATTGATTCTCCCTGCATGTCCTTTCCCGTGCATCTCCGTTCCCTTCCACCTTCCCCACCTTCCCCCTCCCTAGTGTTCCTCCCCTCTCCGTAAATCCCATCTTCCCCCTGCCTTTCCTCCCTGCCGCTAAAATATATGAAATATACACATTTTCATTTGTACAAATTTCATAACGCCAGATGTAACCATTATATACCTACAGCCTATGTTACTCGCTGATAATGTAGCTTTCTATTGGTGAAAGAATTTTTCAAATCGGTTCAGTAGTTTCGGAGCCTATTCAATGCAAACAAACCATCAAATATTTTTAATATTTTCACGGCCAGAAGTATTTTCGTCATTTGTTTTTGGTGTGTTATGACGTGTTGTGCTACCTCCTTAGATGTGTGACACATCTACCGGATCTGCCGGATCTGCCCTGATGATGGACACACACTGCAACGCTGTCCGAAACGTTGGCTAAAGAAGGAGGTAGTGCAACACGGCATAACATCCCAAAAACAAATAACGAAAATCAAATATTTCCTAGTATTGAGAGTATTGAGTAACCAAGTGTTGAGAATTATTACTAACGTATACTTGTATCTAGTGGAGGAATTAACATTAATTTATTTATTTGTAAGAAATAAACAGCTTTTACATACTTAATTACAGTGATAATATACAATATAAAGTGAACTGAAGTCAAGCCACAGAAGTTTCTCATGCTAAAGTTAATTGAAAAAGAAGTTTTATTATCTTAAAATTAATTTTGGGTTATAGGAAGTATAGAGGAAGAGGAATGTAGGAAAAGGATAGGAGATGCTCCTGATACATTACATATATTGATGTGGAGCTAATAATATTTCTCTATTATTCATGCATTATACGATAATATGTTTGAGAGGGAATGATAATGTTTCCCATGTGATTTATATGGCGTGACTAGTGATTATTACCAGACATATGGTTATGAAAATTAAGGTGCCAAGTCGATTGGAAGGTGTCAAGATCTGTTAATGTTATTTTCAGCAGGTTACAAAGATGGCTGGATTAGTTTTGTTGTTATTAGTCGAGTTATGTTGTTATTATAGAGGTGTTAACCCATCACATTTTAATTTCGAATCTAAGTTAAGAGCAATAGTGATTGTTGGATGTAGTTTTATCGACCGCGTTTTAAACAAATTTGCATTCGATAGTACTCTAAGCGAATTGGGGACTTGTTTTGATTGGCTTGAGTCCTGGGGAAATGACAATTGACAAACGCTGCTGTTGATTATATCGAGCTGGGAAGTTTCGTTTTATTTTCTTCAAAGATTAGACGCTAGTAGTGATTATCGAACTGTAGGACGCCCAATGAAAACCCAATACGAATATATTATCTCAAATCACAATTGCCAACGCGAGTTCAAATGTCTATCCTTCTAGCAATATTTAAAATGTGTTGATTTTATTACGTACTGCGTATTTAGAATTATTATTTTATTTCTTCAAATTTTGCAAATTCACTTTGTGGCACCATTTTATTAATGCAATAATTAAAAACACTTTGTTTTTACCACAATAAACTTTATTAAAAAGTCGACATGTTTCGAGAACGATGTTCTCTTCATCGGGACATATAATGTACTAAACAAATGATCGAACATAGAAAGACAGGCGTGGGTAGAAATGGAAGTAGTGGGGGAGGAGAGAGGTGGAAAGGAGAGGTGCTTAGAAGATCAACAAGGGTGAGGGGGGAAGAGGTGGAAAGGGGGGGTGCTTAGAAGAACAAAGACAAAAAATTACAATGGAAATATGTTTAAGATAGGGTTATTCACAAAATTAATTTGATTGTTAATAATATTTTAATTTCTATTAATATTTAAAATGACGACCTCCGTAGTCCAGTGGGTAAGACTCTTGACTCACAATCTGGAGGTCGCGGGTTCGAACCCGGCATGCGCAAATAAATTTTATTTGATTAATTTGTGCTATTTCACAATTAATTTATTTAAAATAATATATAGTATATTTGTGGCATGTTCCAGAGTGGAAGATACTATCAGTATCGCCCTGGTGTAAGACCACCATTCAGAATTGAAACGTTGCTTAAAAATGGCTTTAGCCGTGTTTGGTGACCAGATCTGAATAGCCAGGTACTTCCCAACCTTCCTCTTCCCCACCTCCTTCCCCCCCCACTACCTTCAGCCTCACAACATACCCCAATTGGGGATGCCATAGTCTCACTGGCTCCAGACGGGAGCAGTTGAGATTCTTGTGCGGTATTCACTGTAAAAAAAAAAAGTCAGGATACGTGCGCCCAACATATGTGCAATTTGTTGTCGAAGATCCTAGAAACATCACATGAGAACCGTTCGTTTCTTCGATTCGTTCTTGACTTCAACAGCTCGGCTGTGAAACGATTTGCCACTTCTGTGTTTCCTCTATCCTATAAAATGGTCGTCTTCAAAACCCCTGTTTTCTCCTTCCTTTCGACAAAAAGACTCTTCACATAGCATCCCCAAAGATGAAATTGGCCCCGAGGAAAATTATTTTCTTTAGCGAGTTAATGTTTTTAAAAAATTGCATTATTATTCTGTCGTTTACAGTTTAGAATAGAAATATTCTCTCCCGCTGTCTCTTGCTCTCATGCATTGTGTCTATTTGTGGAATTTGCCTGGCGCTCCCAAAGCGGTGGTGGTGGTCACGTGTCTAACTTGTTATGCCTTTGACTTATTTGAAGTTCCATTGCTCACTTAACCCAAGGAGAAATTCGTATTTTCCGACTCCCGGGACAAATACAGCTAGTTTTTCCTCAGTTACGTGTGGGACTCTGCAAAGAACTTCAGATATTGTTTTCAATAAACCCATTCAAATTGTCTTTCACTTTAACTTTGTATTCGTTCCTAATAAAGTTATACCTACCTTTGTTTCAATTCGTAGCATGTTTGTAAATTTGCATTTTCAAACGCTATGTTAGGCTTTGGTGGAATGCGATGATAGCTCTGTGGTTAGGGAAGTCGCCCGGTTTGCAGAAGTACCCGTGTATAACCATTTTACTTGTGTGTTTTCCTAATACTTTTTATTAAATATTTTTACAATCCGGTTTTAGTTTTATTCTGGGAAAGGGCTATTTCATCACAAAAAATATATTAAAAACGTCACATTTCAATCATAGGCACTTGTCAAAACATTAAAAAAAACTTACCCTCCGACTAAGTGCTTTGCGGTTAGTTTATCGGCTAGATTTTAAAAGTATTTCCCCAAATAATTGTTGTTTCACTTACATATTACGAGATCATTGATAAATATTTTTTTAATTACTTCGACGAAATTCTACGTAAATATTTATTTTTATTATATTAAAAGTGATTATAATTTTATTTCATAAATAATATGTATTTATAGTCTACTCTTTTTGGATCTGATTTGAATGAGAAAATCTAAGAAATTTATCAATTTATTAACGTAAGAAAAATATTATTTTCTTGGCAAATGATACTTTTTGTACTAAGCTATCATTACGGGAAAAGCCGTATTATTTATAAAGCATTTACACTTTTTTTTTGAGAAGGTAAAATTAGTTACAAACATAAACGTTTACCACAATGTACTCATCTGTTTAATTAAATTATTATTTTTTGTTTTCACTTCAGTGTAATTTGTTACGTTTGGTTCACGATTTTTTCGTGGAATTCCATAAAATTCCTGTTCAATTATTTTACTCGCGTAGCTTTCTAATAAAATCGTAACGAAAATATTTTTTAAAAAGTTTTTTTTAAACCTAACTGCAATCACTTTTCTTTGTCCACTTTGAAAACCCCTTTAATTAGCCCTTTAATTGAACACAAGTACTTCATTAGATGACGCGCAATTTGTATGGACAAGGCTTATTTTTAGATTAGATTAAGATATCGCACAATATTATAGTTCAGCAAGCACAAAGGATTACGCTAAGCTAAGCTTACCCTTTGAGTGTTGCCTGCTGAGTAATAATTATACACAGAGACAATGGGTTGGGGACTCAGAACTCGGTATAATCTATTATCCCAACATTTCAACTTCCCTCAAAATGTTTGTAGTCTGAAGGGCAACTGAGGAGGATTTGTTCCTCAACTAACTAGCCTCTCCCAAACAAAATATGTATACAAAGTCCATATTCAACAATAGAAAAATTTAAGGACTCCCGGCAAGATGTTCAACCCGAGTTTTAGTTAAAGGTAAGTTGAATATGTCGTAAGGAAAAGAATTCAAGCTACCTGCAAACAAAACAATCCGAAATGGAAAGAAATACATTTTACAAAATTTCAAGATTAATAAATTTTAAGATTCTGATTATTGTGTCTGAGGTCAAGATTAACTAAATTATCCATTGGCAAAATGTAAATCATATCATATAGACACCTTTTTTCCTTTTGAATCAGAATTAATCTCACCTAATCTAAACTGTGTAGATATTTTTTTTTGTTTGTTTTTTTTTTCATCTTTTTTTTGTTCTTAATTAAGCACGTTTTTTATATAGTGTTACTCATAAAATAAAAATAAATTGTGGAAAGAAAATCTGAACTTCTGAATCCGTCTAACAAACGTGAGAGGTACGAAAATAGCTGCTTTTCCGCACATCATCGTCCATCACGTAATATTTACGAAGCCTTAAAAACATACAAAAGAAAGCAGAAAAAATGTAGAAAGAGACATCTGGGACGTTTTATCGAAACAAAGATGCTTACACAATTGAAAGAAGTACTTTCTATATCGCTCTGGTGAATAAAGATTTTTTATAGTTGAACACAATAGAGTCCCCACTGGCCCTCGTGATAATAAATGGTTCCACAGTTAGTAATTAATGCTGCAGTGTATCTAGCTCATAATATTGAACGTAGATATATCACGTAGTACGAGTATTTGTGGGATATTACTATGCATTATGCAACGTCAACACAGGAGTGTTACGACACTTTAATGAGGACGTCAAGTTCCCGTCTCTTAGCGTTCCTTACACAAACAGTCACCAGGTTCTCAAGTATAGAGCACTTTAAATTTAAAGGTCCTTAGAGCAATAGAACCTGCCGCATAAGTAAGTAAAAACCGAGCATGTATGCAAAATTGTATACGTATTGGTCGTACCGCGAACATTATAATAATATCATCACGCAATAAATTTTTCATTAATGGGAATCAATTATATCACGATCTTATTATTATTACACAAGTTATTTCAATATTTTCGACGATTTTCATCCCATAAAAATCTGAACGAAAATACGTGTCTCGCAAAAGGTTGCATATATTTTTTACATTAGTTCCACACAGGAGACCCTGAGGGAAAAAAAATTATGTCTAATTTTTATCTAGATCGTATCTTGGATAAATATATCCATTTTCCTAGGTCTAGAACGAATATACAATATATATTTTATTTTTTGGAATAACTTAACGAATACAACCTCAAATTAAATATAGCACCTAATAAAATATAGCGTAAGAAAATGAAAACAATGTTGCTGGTTTTTAGTCGAAGTATGATACGGATAAATATGACTGAAGGGGATAGAGTCGTATTAATTCAGTAGTTATAGCAGAGCCCGGCAAGGCAGAAGATCAATTCCTAGAGGTGACCGTATCTTTTTCTGATTTATCTGTGTCAGATTTTTTTCGAGAGTCACTAATTAAAATTTAATTCGATACAATTTTATATTTCAATGTTTTCATAATAATTATTTCCTGATATACATTTTCGATTGTACAAGTAAATACATGTTATATGTGCAATTGAATAAATAAAATTATTTTATCAACGCGCGTTTTATTAAATGAATGTGATGAATGTGAGTGAGGCAAAGAGTGTGTACCAAGACCGAGTTGTTTGGCGGTCCGTCCTCTCTGCCTACCCCTGCGGGGAAACGGCGTGATGGTTAGTTAGTTAGTTAGTTAGCGTTTTATTAATATTATTGTTAACTACCTAAGTAACGTTAAGTACACAATGAATACTGAGTTTGATGGAAGAGAATACTAAATAACTGCTCTTATTATAATATACTAGCTGACCCGACGAACTTCGTACCGCCTCAGAATCAATAACTGTTGAATTAAATTAAGTATTTTTATTAAGTTAAAAATTACACATTGAAGCAATTATCGATGCCCAACTGTCCGTGTTTTGTTTTTGTCAGTATCAGAGATGGCGTTGTGTATGAATTTATATTTTTTGTGATTTTATTACTTTTCCACTTACTTACTGGAATTTTTTAAATGAAGCGGGTACGGGTGCCGCCGCCCCGGGAACCATTTATTGGATAACCAACACCTCTGCCATAGGTCACCCCAAGCGGTTCGCTACGTTTGGTGATTTAGCAAGGGTGACTTTTGTGCGGGTCTTGGCGGCGGATGCGTCTGCCCACCTGCTGCGTGGCGGACCGGATCGAGAGAGACTGGTTGAGGGAGGCCTTTTGACCTTTCCAGCCGGATTCTCTCGACCAATGGGTCGAAAGAGTCCGGCTGGAAAGGTCAAGGTAAAAGGTCAATTCCGCTCAAGGCAATGGTCTTGCAGCGCAGTTGGAGGGATGGATTCACTCCCGGATACAATGACCTCCAGATTCCTACCCACCCCTCATGCCTTTTTCCTTCCCACTTTTTTACTCAATAGAGGTGCATATGGTACCACCCAACGATTGTCAATGTCAATGTCTACGTTACTGATATTTTTAATGAATGATTGTCCTCCATTATCGGTATTTCTTCGACGATATATTGCATATCCTTCAACATGTTGTGACCGTATCGTTGGTGAAATTTTTAATAAAACCCTTTGTACAATTTCCGTCTACCATGCAAGGTGATGAACGATTCAAATTACCGCATGGACCGTGAATCATGTTTGTAGTAACAATATCAAACAGTAATTGATTAGTAAAAAATTTAAAATTAGAGAAAAGAGGCCGGCTTCGTTCTCATCGGGTCAGAAGTGACACCGGTTTGAAATACTAATATCACTTTTAAAAAATAGGGGTTAATGGTAGAAGGATGAAAATTTAGGGTTGCATGTATTTTTTAATGCCTCACCATAAAAAAAAATGAAAAATAAAAAATTTGTCCAAAAAAAATAAAATAAAAATTCGGAGTGGAACACCCTTTTCTTTTAGGGGTATGAAAAATAGATATTGGTCGATTCTCAGACCTACCAGATAAGCACACAAAATTTCATAAAAATCGGTCCAGCCGTTTCGGAGGAGTATGATAACAAACACCGTGACACGAGAATTTTATATGTTAGAAGATTAAAATATGGAAGTACCTACCGCATAATAGATTTGATGGTTATCCACACAATCCATAATCGTGCAATCAACGATTAGTCTTTCGGAGTATTTTGAATTATACATGAAGGCTGCTTTTTAGAAAATCTACTAGATTTTTGTCGAAGAGAATTAAAAAATAAAAATATGGATTATTGTTAGCTTTGTAGGCTTCATTGAATTCTTAGATAGAAAATTTGAGTTATAAAATATTGGACGTTCCTTAAGCTAGCAACTTTTTCAAAATTGATCAACCGACCTGTTGCAGATTTCAAGACTCTCATATCCTTGGAGTTGGTTGATACCAACCTAGGAACATTAAATTTCGTATAAAGCTGGGAGACAATAATATATACAATCCAATTTCAACAATATGTTGAAATCAGATTGTATATAAACTCTTATTCGTAAATGAAACGGAGGCATACTGAGTTTCATAGATATTTCATTAGAACCTGCTCTGCGTAGATCCCATAGAATGACTGATCCAATGTGCACCAAAACAGCACCCTATTACGAAAAAACGTTCTCCGATTCATTATTTTGTAGAACTGCTTGCATGTAGCTAGTCGCTGGCATTCATAACCCCAGCCTTTTATTATCCTCTTATAAAATCTTTTTCTTCAACCCCCCACACAACCCAGCTCAAAATGTCACCCAGGTGACAGGTTAAGATTCCTAGACTTTACACGGAAGAGCCAAGAGTGCTGTAGGGAAGAAAAGCTGAAAATAGTAGAAAAACATCGGAACCTTAAAATAATTAGCATCGTGCCAAGATTTTTTAATACTTCTTCATAAATAATTGTTCATTAGCTATTCTAAAGATTATAAATGTCAGCTTATTAACGAATTCACCTTGTAAAAAAATTGTCAACATTTTTTTATTTTTTTTTCGGTTTAGGCAAATATTCTAAGACATCCTGTATTTTTTTTAAATCATATTTTTGAAACCCTGGCGATTTTTTGAAAATTTCAATCCGAAAAGTCAGACAATTTTTTATAAACCGGAAAGACGGGACAAAATTTTATGGGTGCGAAGAAACGATAATTACACAGCCGAAAATCCTTTAAAAAAGAGAAAGCTTTCCACACGAATGGCACAGGGGAAGAAAGAGGCACACCAAAAATATTACATCTCATAAATGTTTTTTTCCTTGATACATCTTATTGATCATAAATCATTATAATGTTCAACGTCTATATTACTAAATCAACTGTAATATACTTGTACTTGAAAATTATAATAATAATAAGAATATTATAAAATTTGATATTGTTAAAATTAGTACCATTACCAATATACCTCTAAAACACGTACGGACAGCATAAAATGTACGGGGTTCTCTTCATAACATCTGTCAAAAAGTCAAACCAAATGATTAGTTCGCAGAGAACAAACAATAAATCTAGTGAACGTTAAATGTCAAATTCAAAAATTGGCCTGAAATCAAAGTGTTGCCATATAAAAAAAAAATCAGTGTGGAATTTTACAAAATTAATAGGAACATTTTCGGAGATGGGACATTTTCATGCAGTGATGTCACGAGCCCAAATAAAAAAAAAAAATGTACATTTCTAAAAAATTTTACTACTTAACATTTTCGTAATCTTAGTAAAAGAAATCGATCCACACGATTTTTTCCACGTCGTTATTAAATCCATGCAAGTGGCCTTTTCTGAAATAATTTAAATTGTTTTTATTTTTTAAATTTATATTTAATTTTCTGTTTAGAATTTTTTAGAAAGTCCGACGACTTACATAATTTGTGCTTAAAATTTTGAAACTCTTCTGTAAAAAATTATCTAGGTAACTCAAGTTGCATTTGTTTCACAAAGTTTTAATTCATTTGATGGTTGAACAACAGAATTAATCTTGTTATCTGACTTTTAAAGAATTTGTGTTCTTATAATACTTTGGAAACAAGACAAAGAAAGTTAGAACGACATAGATTTAAGTGCCTGGCTTTTCTATGACAGAATGTCTTATATTTAAATATTATTTATTCAAACACGATCGATAATTTAATTCCGTTATATTATAAATTATGAGCTTCGCAATATTTTCAATTTGAGTCACGCTAACATAATTGGGTTCTCTACGAACCGAACAATAATTTCTGCAATATTATAAAAAAATCCAAAAGTTAATATATATATAGAGCATATTGATTTACAATTTCCGCCCCGGGAACCATTTGTTGGATAACGAAAACCCCTGCCATTGGTCCACCACAAGTGGTTCGCTACGTTGGTGTTCGGTTTCATACTTTTCCTATGTAACGAAAGAGAACAAAATAAGTTACAAATTCTCCAAAACAGGGCAATGAGAATAATTCTTCGACGAAACAGATTTTCAAAAATAATTAAAATGTTAAAGGAACTAAATTGGTTGACCGTGAAACAGATGCTGACCTTGAACACGATGGTATTTATCCACAAAATATTGAAAAACACGTTACCAAAATACTTCTCAAATAAAATTGTATACAACAAGGACATTCACCGATATAACATAAGGACGTGCAAGGAAATTAGGCTACAAAAAAAGGACAAAGCGAATACGCAGAACAGTCTACTGACAAGGGAATGAAGTTGTATAACACACTACCAGAAACTTTAAAGTCCACACCAATTGGAAAGTTCAAGATGTATTGTAGGAGCTACATAAAACTTGAAAAAATATAGAGAATATGAAATATTATAATCAATTAGAAATTTGTAAACTTAAATGTACAAATTACTAAAATAAAAATTATTATTATTATTATTTTGCAAGGTTTGTCTAGGTCTTGGTAACGAATGCGTTAGCCCACTGCGTGGTGGGCCGGATTGGGAGGGACTGATTGAGGGAGACCTAAGCCAGAATTCTTAGAAGGCCAGGAGCATGTTTGTTTATTCTGCAATTGTAGGTATCTACCTTCAACTAGTCAAGTTAGTGGTAGATTTTATTCCCTAAACCTCCGAGATGTTTATCTTTAAGTTATTGTGAGTTATTAGTTATTACTCTAACTCATTTAAAATTAATTTATTTGACGTGATAAAACTTAAGGTCTCCATAATAACATTGTTTTATCAATACTGGCCATATTGGTTAGACTATTGGTTACATTCATGTTGACGAATGCAAAATATTTCTTAAAGATAGCATTCTAATTATGAGTCGCTTAATTCTTGCAACATTTAAAAACCTCCATTTGTCTGGTTCATTAAAATCTCAATTTTAAATTAAGATTTGCTGATCTTATTTAATTTAGATTCCAGCCAAAGTTGGTCCGTAATATTTATAGCCCCTGTTTAACTTTATTAATATCGCAGACTCGTAAAACGGTAAAGCCTCACATTTTCATAAAAGACGAGACATGAAAGTGATAGCGTCCTTATCCAAGATTTGGTAAAATAACGGCTCTAGCTATGAAAACGGGGCTTTGTCTACCTGTGTATTTCAAATGTGTACCCGCATTCAATGCCGTTACCCTTTCTGTAAACAAACGTTTAAATCATACGATAAAGTCTATCTCCCGAAGTGAAAGATAATGCTAAAGTGAAATATTTAATTAAAACGCCTCGTAAGTTCAAATGATTGTAGAAGATTTAAAATAAGTGTTAAATTTAACTGTTAAATCTTTAAGCTCATTATACTTTATACCTAACCGGCTAACACAATTAGAAGCTTTGTGTAGGGTTGTTTTTATTTGTGGTATCATAAACAGTTTAGAAAGAAATAACAGAATACAGTTAAAATCATTTACGTTGGTATAACACTGATTGTTGATTACGAATTCTTGATTAACAGAAATGGTAAAGGTAACTAAAAAGAGGAACCAGCGTTATTGATCCTTTGGCAACGGTGCACAGTCGGCAAACATGTGAAATGCGGGCCCAACGTTTGTACTAGTCCTGGGTCGATCGTGAATGACCTGATCGTCGAAAAGTGACATTTACATACAGGAAAAATAAAGAAAGAAAAAAAGTATTGTTTTAATGGTATTTTATTTAAAAAAAAAATATGTTGCAGATTTACAACACCATGCATTTACTAGAAATTAATATTAAAAATTTGAAAATTGAAAGGCGAAAATTATCAGGGTCTTCTTCATCAGACTCTTCGAGATCATCTTCAGACCTCTCTCCGTCATTGATGTGTGCTAAATATTCTTCTATTTGCCTTTGATTCAAGGATGACATCTGAAAAACAATGAAAGGCGCGATCAAAACCTAAGCAAGCATGTTCTCTAGTAAATGCATACAGTTGTATATTTACAACATACAAAAAAAACGATATTTCCAACAAAACCTAAAACAATTTCTCAAAACTAATGAGTGTACCTTAAAAGAAGAGTTATTTCATATAGGTATTATATTTTTGTATCTACTTACCTCAGAAAATCAGAATAATAACAGCAAAACAAAATTGCAATTCTAACCTCCAAAAATTTTTCGAGAATCTTCACTTTGTCAAAGAAAAAGTGACATTTGACATTCGCGAAAGAAAAAAATGGTGTTGCCACGCGATAACATATATTACCGTGAATGTGATAATTCTACAACGGCATGCATTAAGTATACCCCAAAGAGTTAAAGGTGATTTGAACGGTATGTTGCCGTTTTGCAACAATATGCATTTAAGGGTTAAAACATCCCCCACTAAATGGGAATGCCGTTGGCCAATGTAAAAGTCTTTGCGTATGTTGCTTTTAGTGACCGACCGAAGGTTGGATTTCGGTTTCGGTTTCGGCAAGTTTCGGCAAAAAAATCTAGTTGAGTCATTCGTGAGTTATCGCGCGTCGTTCGGCTGAATTCGGGTGAGTTCTTGACTCGTGTATCACCCGCCATCATCAGCTAAGTTCACTGGCCGGTCCAGCGTGATTGTGTTGTGAGTTTATAAGATTTTCAAATATTGTCAGGTTATTCGTAACCCGGAATATTTGTTTTTCTTAAAAAAATATTAAAAACTATGGTTTTTATTAATTTACCAAAGTTGTTAGGGCCAAAAATGCCTAACCCACGCAATTGACTGATAAATATAGTGTATTACGTAACAGCTAAAAATACCCATGACTGTATTGTTAAATTTATTTTAATTTTTATTTATTTATTTAGAAACAAACAGTTCGTCGTTTACAGTGATGAGAAAATTTACAGATATTAAGTAATATTTCATGTTGGGTACCTATGATATGTTTTTTGTAGTGTCTAATTTATGGTAGGTATGTATATTTAGTTATTACCGAGTGATGTGCGTAGTAGATAGTTGTGTGTGTATGTGCAAGTATGTTTGTAGACGTGAGAAGTGGTGAAGTGTGAAGGGATATGGATTAGCATTGAACTGTTTATATTATAGACATGATGCTCTTTTTAAATATTGGGCAGTGAATCGTCGATGTTAAATTCTGCCCTTTACTAATAATTGCCCTATAACGCCTCTGCAGTATAAGGGGTTAGGCTCTTGATTCGTTATCCGAAGGTTGCGGGATCGACTCCGGTTTGCGCAAATAAATTTTGTTTGGTTAATTTGTGTTATTTCACAATTAATTAATTAAAAATAATAGAAAGTACCTTTGTTTGGGGCACGTTCCAGAGTGGAAGATACAATAAAATATTTGTAACATATAAAAATGAAAATTTGAATAAAAAAATTGTTATAGGTGGAACGCGAGCTGTTTGAAAACTGAATGTACTGGGACTGAATATATGGAATGCGGGTAGTGAGAAGCGGGAGAGGGGTGAGGGTAGGCGGGGAAGGTGGAAGGGGAACACGGGATGGGAAGGGAATGCGGGAGGGGAACGGGGACGCACGGGAAAGGACATGCAGCGAGAAACAATTTATTTCTTTGAATATGGCATTGCAATGCGTGACGGAAACCAGCTAGTTTTAGATAATAATAAATTATCAAATTATTGTGTTTTGTTTTGTATTATTGTGTTTTGTTTTTGTCAGTATCAAAGATAGCGTTGTTACGGATTGTTTTACTTTTCCACTTACTTACAGGAATTGCGTTTCATTTTCTTTTCTTTATACGTTTGAGGGAGATTTAATATAATTGTTGTATTTTTCCTATGGAGGGGTGCAGACATACGTTCACCGTTTGTCTCATATTCGTTTTTGACATTTAGTGTGTAAGAAAGAGGAGCAGCATTATATGTTTATGAACAAAAGCAAAACAATTTGACGTTTTTGAATTTTTGGAATTCACTCACTATTTAATATTTTACTTATCATAATATTGCTGCAGCTCTTTCAAAAGATGGAGAATTCGTTCCATACAAAATGTATGAGGAAAATAATTTTCTTCATTTTTATTTTTTTCGTGAATTTTTGAGATGTTTTAATAGCTATTGTGCTATTCGGGACAGAGACAAATCCATCAAATCAGAGATCATAAAAATCGGTCCAGCCGTTCTCGAGTTATAAATGGTGTAACTAACCCGACTTTGTTTTATATACTAAGATTCGTCTACATCTTTGAAGTCAACTATCTCAAAACAAGATGTCACGTGATAGTCAAGTCTGCTTCAGAGCCATACACGTATCTCGCGGCGGAGAATCGTGTAGTGAATTCCCCCCGCTGAAGCAGACGTTAATCGATCCGTCAGAGCAGCTCAAGGCTGATTGAGCCCGCGATTAGCTCCTGTAATGTTATTGAAAGCCATACATAACCGGAGGAACATAGGAAAGAAGGTTTCGAGAATATCCATGAAGATATTTCAACCGCTAACGAAGATAACGCAGGAAGTTCTCCAAAGTTGAAGTTTTCCACAGACTTTCGTCATATTCCCAAGGGTAAGTCAGTTATCTTTCTGATGTATTAACCCTTTGGGAGGTCACAGCAGTAGTCTTGATATTATCTATGCTAATCCATATTATTAATAACCGTTCATCTTTCGCCTCTTTTGCGATGTTTACATTTGAAAAAACCTTTCGTCTTCATTTATTTTGACTAAAAAGCGCTCAGTCATTAAAAAATATATTTCAACTTGTAACTCCTGTAATTATCTCAATATACAATGTACCATTGTACATTGTATATTGAGATAATTCCAGGAAATCCTTCCGATATTTTTATTGTAGCATGTTTCATACTTTAAAAAAATTTATAAACCTATTATTATAATTAAGTATACCTATACTATAATAGGCCACTTGCATCACATTTTTTAATTTTTTCCAGTTTAGGCAAAAATTCTAAGACATTCTCTATTTTATTTTATTTTTTAATCGTATTTTTGAAACCGTGGTGATTTTTTGAAAATTTCAATCCGAAAAATCAGACCGTTTTTTATAAACCGGAAAGACGGGACATAATTTTATAGGTGCGGAAAAACGATAATTACCTAGCCGAAAATCATTAAAAAAAAACGTTTTCCACACGAATAGCACAGGAGAATAACGAAGGCATACCAAAAATATTACATCTCTTAAATATTTTTTTCCTTGATCCATCTTATTGATCATAAATCATTATAACGTATAACGTCTATATTTCTAAATCCAATGTTATATACTTATATTTGTAAATTATAATAATAATAAGAATATTATAAATTTTGATTTTGTTAAAATCAGCACCATAACCATTATATCTCTGAAACACGTACCGACATCTAAAATGTACGGGGTTCTCTTCATTACATCTGTCAAAAAGTCAAGCAAAATGATAAGTTCGCAGAGAACAAACAATAAATATAGTGAACGTTAAATGTCAAATTCAAAAATTAGCCTGAAATCAAAGTGATGTCATATAAAAAATAAAAAAAAATCAGTGTGGAATTTTACAAAATTAATAGGAACATTTTCGGAGACGGAAAATTTTCATGTAGTGACGTCACGAGCCCAAATAATTCAGGATTTATTTATTTAAAAAAAAAAAAAAACTGTACATTTCTAAAAAAATTTACTAACATTTTCGTAATCTTAGTAAAAAGATCTATCAACACGATTTTTTCCAAGTCGTTATGTAACCCATGCAAGTGGCCTATTGTGTTTTCCCAAGCTTTATTTAAAAATAAAGGAGTTTATTAATGTTTTAAAACTCTAATATTACATGTATTATTCCATGTTCCCGATAAATTTGTTATATCAGATGCCTAAAATCGTCGTAACTTCTCGTAGGAATTGAGTAACTGCCTTTTTTACACATTAGCTTTACACAGAAGGCCTTGAGTAATAAAAAAATGATATATGTCATCTTTGCAGACGCTGTTTGGAGGATCTTATTAGGGAAAGGAAGGAGAGGAAGTTCTGGGAAGTAAAAATGTATGAGGGGTTAGTGGGAATCTGGGGGTCGATATGTCCAGGAGTGACGAACGTATGAACCCATCCCTCCCACTGCGGTGCAAGATGATGGTCGAAAGAGTCCGACAGGAGAGTTTGAAATGAGCCCCTCGACCAGTCTCCCCGATCCCAAAACGCAGTAAGTGGGCAAATGAATCCGCCGCCAAGACCCAGGTACGAGGACCCCGGCACCCCTGCTAAGTCAACCTCTAGGGGTTTTGGTTATCTAACAAATGTTTCTGGGCGGTGGTACCCATACCCGCCTCCCAAAACGCTATAAATTAAATGATTATTGAAATTTAGCACTAACGTGTGTCTCCGTTGTGGCTAACGTAAGCTCATTAGTTAACAGGAAATTGTATCAATTGATTGTTTCGGAAACAAGTTTTCAAGTCGGTGAAAAAGAATGTCAAAACATGTTTACAAATAAATAATTGGAAAATAAAAGTACTTTTCTGACAATTATATTTATTAATAAATAAAATTTCCATAATTATATTACCTTTGTGAAGAAGTAATTACATTCGCAAAACATTAATTTGTTTTGTAGCAATTCGCAAAACAAGAGTAAAGCTTTTGAATTATAATTGGTTGTTCTACTTTTCAGGGACGATTTAAATTTAAAATTTCCTCGGTTTGAACTGTCCATCAGTCTGCTTTAAATTCATTGAAAATAATCAGAATTCGAGAACAGAATTTTGTGAAAGCGATCGAAAACGTTTTACCTTGTTTTAACATTGATAATATATGCAAGCGAACCTTATTAAATGCTATGTAACCGTATTTAAAAAAAATCACGACGCATCAAAGAATTATGAAAATAAAATAAAAAAATTATTTATTATACATTTAACATAGTATAACATCCACCGGCTGGGAAGCTTATTTTTTTAGTAAGTTTTAAGACCGGTTCATATCTCAGGCGTAATTACCAAATAAATGACATTCTATGGACTTACGTAATAGGTATATAACCATGTAATAATTTAATTTAACATACCTTATAATCTGTATTATAATGTACTGTGTATGTCTTAATAAACAAATAAATAAATAAATAAAATACATTTTCGGAAAGAAACCGTTGAAATTTTATTGGAAAATATACTTAGGTAATATAAACATTTTCAAGCAAACAAGTATGGAGGAAAAAGTTGGAAACATGGGTAGGTATATGATTCACGTGGATTGAAGTATATAGTAGACCCAGAGACAGGGCCGGATCTGCCATACGTTCAAAAACGTGCAAAAACCTGGCGCCAACTCCAAACGGGCGCCGTGAGAAAATAAATATTGTATTAAAATTTTGTTATAATATTCCCTGAATCGTTTAAAAATTACGCATAGTATGAAATAATTATTACGCTCTAGCAACACTTTCCAAAGAAACAGAAAGCGCACGCATAAGGTTGGTATCAACGGCTTACGAATTTATAGTCAGTTACAGAATTTTTTTACAAATTCCATATATTTAGTTTAAACGTAAGATCTCTTTTTCCATATATCTTTTACCGTCTTTTACGACGAATGGGTGCGATCCAAATTCAATAACCAATCACAGCGCCGTATTTTTGTTCTAGTGAATCAAACAAACCGACTTTCGCCTTTCAAAATGTTGACAATTTTAGTTAGCGTACGCTCGCTATTGTTTTATTTTGTACGATTTAAGTCTCTAGGAGAAGGTAGTTAAAGACCATTTTCTTATGAAATCTTCAGTAAAAATTAACAAAAACATCGCACGGTTTGCAGGATTTGCAGGTTGCAACGTGTTGACAGTTTCATCATTGATTTGACATATTATTTGAAGTTCGTTAAATGTATAATTAATTTCTATTAGTTTTGTTATTTTACGGTGGCACTGTAAGCGTCTTTCGTAAGCCGTTGATACCATACGTCAGTGTTTAGTGTTTGTATGGTGTTTGTTTCCTCAACACAAGGGAAATGCAAGGTACAAATTTGAGGTTATATTCCTATTAGATTTTTTAAATTTATAACTAAATTTCTATTGCTTGTTAGAGGTTATAAAAATACAGTGGATTACGATGAATAGAATCACCATAATTTTATGTTTACCCAACAGATTCAGAGAGTATAGGGCTCCTGGCGATTCTCTCTTAAAAAAAACTAGTATGAGAGCTACCGCCAGGTCACTTGGAAAAGTTACACCCTTTATATGTCTTGATTTTATTTGATAAATTAGTGTAAAAAAAAATAATAAAAAAAAAATTGGGGTGAACGAATTTTTAATCAAAATAAAAATGTAGGGGGGGGGGGGGGCGCCATCGGTACCTATTGCACAGGGCGCCAGATTTCGTAGATCCGGCCCTGCCCAGAGAGAGGTGGTATGAGGCTGAAAATCGTCAAGGCGCAGAATTGCCTTTGCTAGCAATTTAGTGTCTTAAATTTTGACTTTATTGAGAACATAAAATTAATAAAATACTACAACTAACTTGTTTTGAGTGTATATCAAATAATACAATTTATAAATGAAGTTAGTTTTAAACTGTATCAATATACATGCATAGAAAGTCATTTCGGGAACGCGTCCAAATGAACTATCTTCAAGAAGTCCAAAATATTAATGAAAAATTTAGGCTATTTAACACCTTTACTTACTGTATATAACGTATTTTTTATACAAAATCTTGTTTTTGGAAAGGATACGAAACGGATATTTATTTTTTATTATAAAAATGCAAAAATAGTTTGTACGATAGCGCACAAATCATTACAGTGAACGCATCTATAATCGAACAAAAATAATTTTATGTGAATGCAGCCATAAGGTGTCAAACGTTAGTAGAGGGAGAAAACACTAGCAAAGCCGGCTGTCAGTGTATTTATCGTCAAATAAATTATATCTAAGTGTTAAGTACATTTCAATTCATTATTAGTAGAGCGTACATTAATAGTCCGTCAATTCCGGAACGTATTTATTACTTTTAATCATTGATGAAATTCTTTTTTACGAAACGAAATACCAAAGTAATCTCAAATACGTAAGTACGTCAACGACGATCGTCCTTTTCCTTCTGACATATCTTGAATGAGAATGAAAAAGACAGAATGTCGAACGAATGCTGAACGGATGCTAATTGAAAGATTTAGGTTCTTTACAACGCAGTGACTGTTTTTTGGCGTACCATAATTATGTTAACATTTCTGGGGACAAACGTCCTTCCGGGCTGATGGTTAGTTTTCACCTGCGGAGCTCCTGAACCTTAATGACTCCGTACATTTACCTTCGGTCACCTTCGGCACAACTCGGCAACGAGACCATGTGACCCGAAGAGCACCTAGACTCATTAGTAAAGTAAGAACTAAATCATAGACTAATATGATACATTACACTTATTTTAATGCTATTCATGAAATTGTGCTTAGGGCGGTAGTTAAAATTATTCATTTAAATTATCATACCAAATTATTTTATTAGTTATTAGTATACATGTATGTAAAAAATAAAAATTTTCAATGTTCGATTTATGAATATTATATTTTTTTGTAACTTTTTGAATAAAAATGTGGAAAAAAACTTACGAAAAAAGAGAAGGTTATATTTGTGTCCTTATTTACACATATTTTAATATTTTTTAAAATTTTATTTTAATGTTTTTCTTTACCTTATTCCAATATGTAAATAAATTTTAAGAAATTGGTAGTTTTAAAGGTGTTTTGCTTATCGATAAACAATGACATCACGCACTCGTCCTCGCTGGGATCACTACGAATACAAAGTGTTATAAACGTTTTTCTTAGCAATTTAGATATTTTTAAAAAATCTAACTCGGTACGAGAGAATTCAATATGACTTTTTTTTATTAAACCTTTTTCTATTTCATTATTTTTGACCGGATCGGTAACACCGGTATCACCTTGAAACAGGCAACTTCAGATTCATAAAACTTTAAGTAAATATATAATATGTTTATAACACCTGAAGGACGTGAACGAACGCCCTGTGTATAATTTTGCACATTCGTAGTATTTTCAATCGAAAAATTCACATTAAAATAAAAATCCACCGTGCAGTTTGAAATTAGAAATAATAACTAGTGAATATAATTCTTTTCAAAGCAATGAATGTCAAATATAATACCGTAGATCCGATAGCGTAATTAAAATAATGTTACCGACGTCATAATAATTTCCTTTCATCTTTGCGCACATCACGTATTGCTTCACTTCTGTGTACATGCGAATAGAGAGTAGCTCTACACTATTACAATAATCGGCTGTCATAAAATTGACGGTGCACTTTAAAACGGATGGCTTTATCGGTCTTAATTCGTCAGTAGCATTGGTAGTTGGTACTTTACTATTTTAACTTTATGATTTTATTTTTATTTTATTTATTTTTACTTTATTTTTCTCATGATTCCTTTACATTTACCGCTTGGATTTATTTGTTATGATTTATGTGTTTTGTGTTTCTGTAATATGTTATTTTTATTTATTTTATTAACATTTATTTTATTATATATTATGAGTTGTGTGTTATATCTTACATTTGCGTTATGTTATTTTGTTCACTATATTTTCAAAAATGTATATAATTGCCTTGCTATTTGTTTTGTTAATAATTACTATACTACCTGTTAATTTATGCAATGTTCCTTGTTTTGTTTTATTTGTCTTTAACTGTTTCAATGTTTTACTGGATGAACTGAACTCCAATTTTTTTTTCATTATTTCTCTGTCCCCACATGGGGGTATGCTGGACCTCGTCCCTGCTTCATCTTTAGTTACATTATAAATTTTGCAGATCTTTCTCAAATCTATTTGCGCCTCCCCCAATGACATGTGCAGGCTTGAGGCTTGATCAGACGACCTTGACTGTCCTTTGTCCTGCCTCTGACTACCCAACGCTGAATTTTCTTTCAGTCTTCGGGTATTTTACCCCAAATATTCAGTTAACATTCTTTGAGGCTTCACTGAGTGGTTGGCTAAGGGAAACGGAAGCTAAGTGTAGTTTATGGTCAGACCGAAAGCTATTCACATTTTTTGTTTGTACATGCCAATTGATTTGAGATTTATTGTATTACTTATATTCTCTATTTTATGCAGGTGCTTGCAGGTTTTTACAGATGCAATGCCGCCTCATGGAGTCTCATGAATGAGTTTTTCTTTTGCCCTGTTTAATTTATCTTTGTCTTACTAACCTATTTTTTTTGCATTTTGTTTTTCCTGTTAAGCACTTGCATACTGCTTACTAGCAACGTATTCAAGGACACTGGAGGTCTAGATTCGTTCAAAATTAATAAATGTAGCTACGTTTAACAAAAAAAAAATTAGAATCTTGCGAGAGCCTTGAAAGAGTAACCATCAGTTACTTATACGAGGGCGGGTAAGAGGTGGATAACATCCACTGTTTTAACTTTAAAGTCCATTTTCAGCTCTCACAAAATTCTGTAAATTCATTTCTATTATGGATAGAATATTTCCAAACATAACTTATACCACATTAAGTTAGATATTTCTTTAAGTTATTAACGACAAGTTAGATCAAGTCTCGAGTGCGCTAACCTACACAAAATTATCATGTGCTCTTACCGCCACCAGGACAAACCTTACCCCATGATCCCGGGCACCCCTGCCAAGTCTTAATACGTATAAAACAACTTTGTGTGACCTATGCAAAAAGTTTATTCGATGCAAACTTTCAATTTATTATTTACTAGCTTTTGCCCCCCGGATTCGCTCGTAAAGTATTAGGGGGGTTACCACTCCGCCTGCTCCACCTTCCCAATCCCCACTCCACACCCCCCTCCCATCTTCCCCTTCTCCCTCTCCACTCTCTCCCTCTCCACCACCTCCCCCCCTTTCCCCCTCCATTTTATGGCCAGAAAGAAAAAGCATTAATTACAACGGAAAAGGGGGGGAAAGTTAAAGAGAATTAATCCCAGAAGAGCATATTTCATTTATCAATGAGTCAGACTCAGCGTATTTGAGTTATATTGCACCAAACTTTGTCACGGTACCGTAACCGTGAACCGTCACGGTAATTATAAAAGCGCACATTGCATGGGACGGAACGAACATGAACGTTGGATAACATGGTAGTAATTGAAATTTGGCAAAACCATTACCATGGATGATTTGCTTGCTTCACATGAATGAGTTGACATTTTGGTATTTGTTTGCACATCTTGACGGTAAAACTTTGGGGCCTGTATTCAGGGATGGGACAAGAAGCCAGTTGTTCATTGTCGGAAAAGTGACGGAGAGTCATCTGAATTTCTAGAGAACTTCTCTGAACTTGAGACGTAACATTACTCAGTTATATTAAATTGTATAAAATAATGGGATAGCAGTTACAAAAGGGAACTTCCTGAAGTTTAAGATAATAAATCTTTATGTCATATATCAACAAACTTTAATGTACTGATCGCTTACGTGTTCTGACTAAATTCTTCGTATTTATGTTTCAACGATAGATCGAACTAACGTTCAGAAAATCTTTTTTATTTTAGCTTCGCATGATGTTAAAGTTTATGCTCCGAGAAGACCCATCAACCAAGATTTAGCATTAAAACTCATCCCACTTGTAAAGATGGAATACTTCACCCATAGCAGTTAATCTCAGCTTAGGTATTTGTCAGCTGAACTAACAACTATAAGAATTTATCCTGTCATAGAAAGAAGCGACTACTTTGCGCACCCCGAGAATTTGTTATTTGAAAAACTAACATATCGGAGAATTTCTGACCTTTCCAACTTTCAAACATAAACCATAATCACCTTACTACGAACTTATTAATAATTGGCTGCAAAATGTGACCAAACACCAATACTTCAATTATTTGCATGGAGAAATCGGAGAAGGTCATCATCATCACCATCACTCTTGGCTCTACAACCCCTGGTGGGTCGTGGCCTCCTCAAGAGTCTTCCTCCACTCATCTCGGTTTTGTACCACCTCTCTCCAGTTTAGAAGCTCCAAGGTAGATAAATCTTTGAGGACGTTGACGCTCCATCTTAATCATGGTCTTCCCAAGCTCCTTCGCCCTATCGGTATTGAGTTCAGCAGGGACCTTGGTGCTAGATGCTCGGCCATTCTCTCTAAATGACCCAGCCACCGAAGTCTTCCCAGTTTAATAAATTTTGTGACGTTTAGATCCTTAAACAAATATATAGCTCATTGTTGTAACGTCTGCGCCAAAATCCATTTTCTAAAACCGGTCCGAAGATACGCTTCAAAAATTTTCTTTCAAAAACGTCCCGTGCTCGCTCATTCCTTTTAGTTAGTACCCAAGTCTCAGCTGCGTATGTTAGTACTGGCCTGATAAGTGTTTTGTACACTAATATCTTGGTATTTCTGGACAGCAGTCTGGATTTTATTTGGTTTTGTATGCGGAAATAACAGCGATTTGCGTTCACCATGTGCTTCGGGATTTTCTCTGTGGTATTATTGTCGTTTTATCTTATTTTATTTTGGAGAAGGTAAGATGACTCTTCTGCGTCTGCCATATGATACCCAAGCAGTTAAAAGAGCTGTTAAGACTAAGACTAGAGATTTGAGTGCTTTTTATATATAAGGAAGAGGTATGTATTCAAGAGAAGGTATTATTAAGCGTGAGTAGAGTCTAAAACAATGTAATGGGATTTTGCTGCTATTTGAATACAGTGCCTTGAGAGTGTTTGAATTAAAATCATGTATTTTTATTAATAAATCAATAAACTCCCTGTTTTATGTTTAATTGAATAAATAGCGCATTTCAAATGGCTTACCTTTTTTTTACATAATCTCCACACAGGAGGCCTTGAGGAAAATAATTTCCCTCAGGGTCTATGTCATCTGGGATGCTGTGTGGAAAGTCTTTTTGAGGAGAAGAAGGAATGAATATTGGTCTTGAAGAGACCCATGTTGTATGAAGGAGGATACACAGAGGCTGGCAAATCATTCCACAGCCGAGCTGTTGAACATAAGAACGAGTCGAAGAAACGACCCGTTCTCATGTGACAAATGTCAACTGTGTGCAAATGTTGGGCACGCGTTTGGCGTATTTCTCGACTAAGCACCGGTGCCAAAGGGATCAATGATGCTAGTTCCTCGGAGCATCTTCCATTGTAATACCGGTAGAACAAGCATAGCATTCCCACCCGACGCCTGTGCTCTAAAGATTGCAATCCGTCTGTTAAGATAGGAGAATCTATCAAACGGACCGCCCGTTTCTGCACAGAGTCGAGGGTATTTTTCAGGTATTTTGGAGCTCCAGACCAGAGGTGGCTGCCAAATTCAACCGTGGGACACACTTGTGATTTGTACAGGGTTAGCAGTTGTGCACTATTAAAGTATCTGCGGGCCCTATACAGTACGCCCAATTTCTGGGAGGCCAACTTTACTCTGGCTTCGATGGAGCCCCCATACCTGAGCTGGTCACTTAGAGTTACACCAAGCATATCAATGGAGGGCCTGTTCGGAAGATTGCTTCCGTTGAAAGAGACTAGATTTTCATTTAGATCCCTTTTAGACGTAATCAGACAAGATTGGGTCGTTGAAACATTAAATTCAACGAGATTATTTTTACCCCAAGAGAAAACACTCTCAAGGTAACCGTCCATTCTTTGCTTCAAAGCCAAACGAGCTGTTGGAGTTTGTGAGGCCTTTGGAGGCTTGTCAAACAAAAAGCTATCATGAACTGTACTGTCATCCGCATAACAATGAATTGGTGCACATGACAAAAGGTCGTTGATGTGCAACAAAAACAAAGTCGGAGACAGAACTGATCCCTGTGGGACGCCAGCATTTATCGAGTGTGAGGAAGAGGTGAAACCATCGGCTACTGTCTGAATCGACCTCTCCCTCAAGAAGTCGGCAATCCACATACACAAGGATGCGGGAAGTCCGTAAGAAGGCAGTTTGTTGACAAGTCCTCGGTGCCAAACCCGGTCCAGTGCAACCGTTTGAGTCTCGTCGAAACGTTCCAAGCATCGCCCCCAAACATTACCTAACTCCTTTATAAGATTTAACGACGGTGGGTTTTTCTCTAAGTGAATTTTCAAAGTCGATCCGGAGGGAAAAGACATGAATATAAATATTTTTGTAACATATTACACATAGCATTACTAGAAAAAAATCCACCCCAAATTAAAAATTAAAAAAAAGTGATGTGAGAAGATTATTTTTGTGTTCATGGAACGTGATGTTCTGTTATCAATTGGTTTTCTTTACTTAAATAACAATCTTTAGTTACAACACGCGTCTTGTATAAAATACTATTATACAATATAAGTCTTCAAACGAGCTTCATGTTCCCTTGGCAACTTGATTGATTTACAGATAAACCGGATTTGCTTTCCAATCTATTCGCATCCATTTCAATAATATTTCATTGAAGTGAAACCCCTTCATTCTAATGTTTCGTCAATCTCATTTCAGATACTTCAATTACTTTTATGGTGAAGCCCCGAACGGAAGCTACCTACTTGTGCCTTTTTTATATCGAATTGAAAAAAATAACTTCTGTTGTTATTTTGTATCGAGGAAATAAATTTAATTATGCAAGAATTTGAATTGCTTTCTTTATTTTGTCAAGGAATCCAGTTTTTACAATTATTATGAAAAAATATTATTAATTTAGATTCAATAACCAAAATCAGCAAATTCAAAATAAATATTTCTATTATTATTATTTTATCGGAATCTTTTGTACAAATGCTTATTTATTCAAATTGAAAAAAGGAAATATATGAAATATGAAAAAGTGTTCATGAAAGCGAACTGAAGAATCTGTAAGAACTTGAGAATCAATAAGATGAGTAGCGTGAGGGGTATTTTTACGATTTCTCTAAGAAAACGATAAGACTTTTTTATGTGATACAGCACAAAAAGCCCAAATTGCCCAAAGCCAGGGATATTATGGTATCCACAATTTGTGGAATGGAAGGAATGAAAGGAAATAAGAAAGAATCATTTTGGCAAGTAACGAATCAAACATTATTACAAAAAGTATTATCTATGGCTCTTTCAAGATACATTTCATTTCTAAATTGTAATCCTCAATACAAAATATATTTATATTTGAAGTTAGAAATACACTCATTGATATGTTTTTTTAAGTACCTATGCATGATTTTTTTCCTCGCCGTGGTTTTAGAAACTTACAGAGTTGATAGAGATATAATTAATCACCCAATTTATTGAGATTAAGAATCAGCTAAGACAGGTCGATTAATTAAATAAATAATGTGTCAGTGAGGTCACCGTCATGAGATGGTGGAGATGGTGAGGGTCAGACAACATGGTCCATTAGGATAACAGAGTTAATTTATTTTATCTTACGTATGGCTTCCGATTTTACATATTGAATTTTATTGATTCCCGAAAGCAGATATTTAATATTTTCAACTTTTAGTGGAAATATTGAAAATTCGTTATAATAGTCCAGTAACTTTGTCGCCTGAATGTATGGGGTAGTATGCGTTAAATCCGGTAGTTCTGATTTTTTGCAGAGTTGTTTATGATGTTGGCCTAATGAATAATCCAAGTTTTTGACCTCAAACGCCGAACGCAACTTTGTCAAAAATCGAAAAAAACCGCTAAAAATCGTTATTTTTTAGAATTTTGGCGATTACAACCCTAAAGGACTAGTTTTTGAAAAAACCTTTTATGACTTTTTTAAAGTAGACTAAATTTTCTACAATATGAAACTAGAATTGTCTCTGAATACCCAATAGTTTTTGAGATTAAGCCTTTCAAAGTTTGTAATACCGAGCGCAAACCGCGAAAAAATCGTTTTTTATTTCAAATTTTGGCGATTATAAACCTAAAGGACTAGTTTTTGAAAAACTTTTGTAGGGTGTTTTTAAATTAGACTAAATTTTTTACAATATGATACTAGAATTGTCACTGCAGACCTAACAGTTTCCGAGATTAAGCTTTTCAAAATTTATCATTTATTTTGAACTTCGCAATTATCTGCATTATATCTGCAAGATATGCTGGAATTAGAAAGGAAAATGGACCCACTTGAATACGATAAATTCACAAAAAAGGGATACTTTACCATCCGGCGCAAGAACAAATTTTGGTCGGGTATATGGTCAGATATAACCATTGAGCAAGTACTGATGAAATCTATGAAAAGCTATGGAGGGCTCACCCGAGGACGTGGTATGACTGACAGTGTACTCTCTCGATGGACATTAGGCATGGTGTATCTACATAATATATGCCATGAAGTGGAAACATAGTGTGAGGTTACTACTGCAACTACTGAACAACATGTTGACATGCGACCATCTCGTGTCACCAGAGATGAATCAGATACTGAAAAACTCTGTAGATGGTTTGCACAGCACCCTCCATTCCTCAGATTTCAAAAAGTCCATCAGCAGTGGCCTGGTTGGAGAATCTAGTGTCAACAGCCACATGGCTCTAGAGATTGGGAGAGAATCGATGCTAAATATGGTTGGCCAGAACTTCCAGGAAGTGAAATTCAAACGTAAAAACAATGTGGTGTCCCTTTCTTCAGTTGTACGAACTATTACTGTTGGCAAAAAACAGGTAACTGTGGATCCTCTAACACTGTTTCACAGTTTGTGTGTCGTGAATTGCGAGAGTTCTTAACTTACGAACTGTCGCCAATCTCAATGTCATTGTTCTCTGAGAATTGAGAAAGGGTACAAAATCCACCTTGTATTCAGTATTTGAACCTGTAACCTTAAATGAGAAGCAAGGGTTAACGAAGTTTGCAGTAGTGGATGGAGGGCATCTACTTCACAAAGTTGTGTGGCCTCGAAGATCATCATTTGATGCGATAGCTGACAGATACATACAGTACATTACTGCTCACTATGGCTCAAATGTGGCAGTAGTTTTCGATGATCACCCCGTAGATGCTGTACAGAAAAACACAAAGAACTCTGAGGGTCTTCGAAGAGCCAAGTTACACTCATCGCGAGAGATATTCGTTGATGAGAAAACCGTGGAACAGGTTCCTCAACAGAAATTCTTGTCAAATGACAAAAACAAGATTCGTTTCATAAAACTGCTGACAACAAAAATGTGAAATCACAACATTCAAGTACTCCAAGCAGAGGAAGATGCTGATAGGCTCATCATCACTACAGCTGTAACTGCTGCCTCTACCTATGATATAGTGGTAGACGTTGTGAGGACATTGACTTGCCGATCATCCTTACTGCGATCTCAAACCAATGTGATTTTTTTTACAATAAATGTGGAAGAGGCAAAGCATCATATGTCATGTATTCCAGCATCGCTTCTTCAAAATCCTCTTTGAAAATAGAGGTTTTCCTCTTCATCCATGCCTTTAGTGGTTGTGACTCGACATCCTGCTTCTTTGGCTTAGGAAAGATACAAATGATGTCCATAGTCGAAAAAAATCCGGACGTTGAAAAGCCAGTTGCGATTTTTCTCGACACCAACTCTACACCTGACGATATAGCAGTATCAGGAGAACAAGTCATAATTACTCTATACGGAGGCAACCCCAACACCCATAACGTTGACGAGCTGCGGTACCAACTATTCGCCAGGGCTGCGACGAAAACCAGCTTGCTTCAATCTAGCCAGGTTACCTCCTACACGAGACTCTGCTCGATTTCACTCCTTACGGACATACCATCAGGTAAAAATTTGTCCTTGCATCAGTTACAAATCATTCATCATTTTTTATTCTCATGTACAATCTTCTTACAGGTTCAGGCGTGGTTGGGAGTCACACTGAACCCTCTCTCCTGGGGGTGGATATCCACGCCACAAGGCCTCAACCCCAAAATGATGACCGGAGATGTAACCCCACAACACCTCTTGCGGATGATCTCTTGCGGCTGCACGAAGGGTTGTGGGAACGCGTGCAGCTGCAGGAAGGCAGTATTAAAATTCTCATCAGTCTGCAGGCACTGTAGCGGGGCCTCTTGTGACAATATACCTGATGTTGAAGTAATAGATATCCCAGAAGGCGACGATCTGTCCGATGTCGAAATGGAGAATGACTTGTGGGCACAAGACGTCGACGATTCATCACCATCTCCTGATGGGGATATGCCATCCCAATACGTCGATCCAGATACGGACGAACCTCAACCGGGACCTTCCAAGAGGGCTAAATTAATTTAATTTTTTGATTTTGAATATTACTCAGTTTCCTAACAAATAAACTTATTAACTTTTTTTGTACTTATCTTTTTTAAATAAAAAAAAATGAAAAGAAAATACTTTGTATTTTTTTTTTTTTTAATATTATTTACTTCATTATTCGTAGCTTAACTTAAACATCATCATCCCATCTTAAAGTACAGGGCTTCGATAGTAAGTTCGTATAATCAGGGTCAAAATTCATTCAGAACGACAGAATTGCAAAAAATTGCGAAGTTCGAAAAAAAGATAAACTTTAAAAGGCTTAATCTCGGAAATTATTAGGTCTACAGAGACAGTTTTAGTATCATATTGTAGCAAATTTAGTCTACTTTAAAAACGTCATAAAAAAGTTTTTTCAAAATCTAGTCCTTTAGGGTTATAATCGCCAAAATTTGAAAAAATAACGATTTTTTTGCGGTTTTTTAGATTTTTGACAAAGTTGCGTTCGGCGCTCGAGGTCAAAAACTTGGATTATTCATGATTAACAAGTCTGCAAAAAATCTGAACTACCGGATTTAACGCGTACTGTGACGTATAAAGTTAGTGGACTATAACTTCATTGGCTGAAAGTTTTTTTTTCAAAAGTCACTATACTTTATTTACATTAGTTCTTAATTGTCCAAACGACCAAAAAAATTTTACAGCAGGGGAAGGTTTTCTTTGATTATTTCAATGAAGCATTACGATACGTTTTTAAGTAAAGCTATTTCCGTAAGGCTAAAAGTCTCATTAGTTAAGTAACTCTTAGTTAAGGAATTAAATATCATTTTTTTAACTTTATTTTTAATTTTAAAGTGGAGATTGAACAAAAACTGAAATGGTCGTTTGGACAATTAAGAACCAAGGCGACGTGTTGTGAGGCAAAGGTACTAAAACAATCATTAAAATCGCTGACCTCTTGAAGGAATTATATTCTCCGAGGTTGACACTCCATATCCTGCACCGAGAAGTGAATTGACTGGGTCGTGTACGGTATCTCGGTATCATTCCTGCGAGAATGCTTCCTTCGATTTTTTTTACATTAGCTCCACACAGGATTCCCCGAAGAAAATAATTCCCCCGAGTCCTTTGTCATCTTTGGGAATACTCTGTGGAGGTTCTTTATAGGAAAGGGAGGAGAGGAAGTTCTGGAAAGGAAAAACGTATGAGAGGTATGAAGTAATTTGGAGGTCAGGGCGTCCACAGTGATGGACGTATGGTTCTATCCCTCCCACCGTGGTGCAAGACGATGTTCCAAGGGAGTCCTGCTGGAGAATTCAATAGGTCTCTCTCAACCAGACTCTCCGAATCCGGCATGCCAGGGAATTAGTGGACAGACGCATCCGCCGCCAAGATCCGTACAATCCTTTCCGAATTTGGGCACCCTTGCTAAGTCACTAAACGTAGCGAACCAACTTCGAAAAATTAAATGAATGATATTTTTTCGCGTTGTTTTGTTCTTGGGCAAAAACCAGGCGGGCAGCTGGTGTTAAGCGTGAATTTAACCTTAGGGGCCATTCATTTATTGTGACTTATTTTTGTCTTATTTTTTCTTACAGGGGGGTGGGAGGGAGTCTCGATATTTCTCACGTAAGATCACAAAAATGCTCAAAGTTAAAATTATTAGTACCTTTGTAAGTACAAATAAACATTTCTAAAAATTGTTACTTTGAAAAATAAACATTAAAACAAACCAAACATGTATTCATTTTTTCCTTTAGATTCGTACGTAATAAATATTAAACAGGGGGGGAGGGGATCGGTCTATTCTTATTTTTTATTATAATAGGGGGGGAGGGGGGTTGAAAACTAGCAAAATTCGTCTTACGTAATAAATGAATGGCCCCTTATCGTCATCTACAGCTACAGGAGGGTTATCGGGGCAGCCCGATTCCAAATGTTATACAATGTGGTGCAACGCCTTAACGACGTATAACAAAAAAACTTTTTTTTATTTATTGGATGTAAAGAAGAATTTATTGTGATGGAATATATTTTCTTTGAACGAGAATAACAGTATAACAACGAGCGCACATTGTTCGCTGAATGAAATTTGACAATAACCCCCGGCAAACAGTTCAACCATGAAAATATAATACCTTCCGTGTGCGTGCGTCTCTTCTAAGATGGTCTAATGTGGTTAACTCTATTAAATTTATCAATTTGTGTATCAAAGGACCGCGACCATACAATAATGTACCGTTTAAATACAAGGTTATCTCACAGCGGGTCGTGTCAAGCAGAAATCACTCTACAATCTGCTCCTCGTGGTGAGATGAACGAATTTAGTCACAAATGATAATCCTTCTTGAAAACGACCATTATTTTCATAATGAGAGATATCTGTAAATAGATCAAAGATATGACCACTCAAGAGCTTGGTTATTGTAACTAATATTCCTGTAATGTCTTTAACCTTTTACTTTACATGGAAGTCAAGAAGTTTTGTGAAATTTAGCCAACAGTTTTCTTTCAAATCGGCTTAGACCACACGTCAGCGTTCATTCTGTTTTTTTTTAAGTAAAACTTCTATACGCACGCTTGACTTAGGGAGTAAGCTGGCGAAAAGCGAGGCGAACGCTTCGTATATTACTGTAGAGGCAAGAGAGAGAGGTTCGAGCACACATTTTCTTTCTCTCTTTCTCTCGTTGCCAGTTACGTTACACAGTGCAGGCCTATTATCTGTATTACACTGTAGGAGCAAGACTGAGCAGTGCGCGCGCATATTTTCTTTCTCTCTTCCCATCATATAGATAGATGGAGGTTTTACTTAAGTTGTTTCAGAACAGAAGTTTTATTTCAGTTGTGTGGTCTAAAGCACACTCGTTTTTTTTTCTTTGACTTAGCAATGTCCCGTTCTAATTCAACCGCTTGGCATTTCATCTGTCTGTAAATTTGTTTGTGTATTATGTTTCCAGTTCAAGATGGCAGCCGTGTTGGATACCTACTCCATGTTTATTCGGTTAGAGTTCGCATGGACGTGACACTATTTTTTTTTTTTTAAGTTTCTTCATTAATTGAAAATTTTTTTTTTACAAAAGTTGGGGATTTTTCGACCACCATGCTAGGCACATGCCTATGTTGTGATGATGATGATGATGGTGATGCCTATGATCTGTCAATTCGAAATAATGAATTTTATCTATGGTACCTACCTGAATAAAGTTTGAAAAAAGAATTATAATTGAAAGAATGACGTTTATTTTTTACAAACTGTATAACTTCTTATTAAATTTTTTTTTAAATGGGAAAATAATTCACTGACTCCAGATATTTTCATATCAGAGGGTTCGGCTCTGTGGAATTCCTAATTTGACCTATAAATCCTACTGATCCCTCTATATAAATATTTAAAAATTTATTAATATTATCATTATTTTTTTTTTATAAATAATATGTTTTACATGGTAAAACATATTATTTATGTTATGCTAATTTTATATCTCAGGTTTTTTACTACCCTTCCATTGAAAGCATTTGCTTATGTATGGAAGGGGAGTGTACATAAATGTTATAGTTAGTACTTAAATAGTTCATTATACATAAATATATGTGAGCTGCAGTATTTATTTTGATAATGGTGTGTATTTAAAAAAAAAAGAATGTTATTGAAAACTAAGGAAATTTGTAAGATTAATTAAGTGACAGTAGTGTTTTTCTTAAGAATATTTTTTAAATGTCTCTTGACAAAGAGCAATATTCGGGTTTTATCATTAATGCTTCTGATTTCATCTGGTAGACGATTGAAAAAAGTTCTTCCCTGGTAAGTGTAATGATGCTGTGCAAATGACGTGTTTAGTTTTGGGCATAGAAAAACAAGTTTTAGTCGAGTTTAGTTTTCATTTAAAAATGGGTATTTAACTTTTTCTTTTATAATTTGAATTAATTAATTTTTAATATATAAATGTGGGTACTTGAAATTCTTCAAACAGGTGTTCTGTTGGGTAGTCCAAGGATTTTTTAAATATAATTTTAATAATTGTTCTTTGTATAATTTCTATTGGAAGAAGGTTACATTTATACGCGGATCCCCAACTAATAATAGTATATTGTAAAGTGGATTGAACTAAGGCATAGTAGATTAAATATAAATTTTTTATCGACAGAAAATTTCTAATTCTTAAAAATATATATATTAATTTTCTGATTTTGTTTACTACCTGACATATTTGTTCCTTCCATTTTAGATTTTTATCGATAATTACACTGAGATATTTAATTTTATTTGTTGTTTTTAATAGTGTACAGTTTGATTTGCATTAATTTTGGCTATGAATTTTAGTATTATCGTGTATGAAAATGTTAAAATTTTTGGGAGCATCGTTTGGATGGATTGCAAATGGAATTACAAATGTCTTTTCACTATTTAGTGATAGTAAATTAGTGACGAAAAAATTCTTAAGCGTGTTGATGTCTTCTGTGGCCTTTAATTCTACATTTTCCCAAGCCTTTTCACTTATTATTAATACTGTATCGTCGGCAAAATATCGTTTACATATATGGTAAAAAGGATTGGTCCAAGCACTGTACCTTGGGGAATTCCAAAGCTTTAAATCTCTTGATCACTATTAACACGATTGATTTTTACCACTTGAGGGCGGTTTTTTAAGTAGTTGGTGATACATTTAATCGCGTTGCCTTTTATGCCAATATTATTTAATTTTTTTTAATAGCATCTCATCTTTCTGAGGTCAATAAATATACCCGCACATTTTTTACCTTTATCTAATGATTCATAAATGTATGAAGTTGTTGTGAAATGTATGAAGTCATTTAATAAAACCAAACTAGTTTTTGTGTAGTATTTTATTTTTTTCTAGGAAATTTACCAATTGTTTTTTTTTACTATTTTTCAAAGATCTTTCCTATGTTAGAAATTAGACAGATTGGGCGATAATTCGTTTATTATTATTATTTTATTTTTTTTAGTTTATTAGGGAAATAAACAGTTATACATATTTTATTAAAGTAATTACACAATACATGGTTGCATCATCCAGTTGCAAAAAATATAGTATATATAGAAAAACATAAATGAAAGAAAAAATAACACGAATGAATAAGAAGAAAAAATATATAAACCTATAAAAGAGAAATAAAAAACACAGATTAAATTAAGTTGGATAGATAATACGAAATTAAATTATTAACCCATTTAAAAATATTGCATTTTCACATCATAAGATAATGTTCAAGGATAGACATTATTAAAAAAAAAAAGAAAACAACATAATGAGATTGAGAAAATAACACGCGGGGTAGAGGGTTCGTAATTAACAATTTGTTTTATTTTTTCTATTATGCATTTAATAAATCGACCTGAGGACAGATGGAAAATATCAGCGTCCAAAAAGATATCATTGTACTTTGTGCACGTCCTTCTGAGAAATGAATGTTGTGTGTAATTTTTTTTTTTAGTGTAGGATGTGGAATAGTTGGTTTGACCTTGTATTTCGCATTGGATCATAATATATATTTAAAAATCTTATACGATTTGAATTTTGTTTTTTTAAGGTATTTTTGCACATGAAGTCTACTGTTTACCGCACTAGTAGTTGAAGCCTGAACTGCTTCGGACTAATGAAGGTTATATGGATTAAAATAAAACATGAGAACAAAAGTTTTTTTTAATCTTTATTGCAATCGAAGTTGACAATAATTCGCTTGTAAAACTACTTATTTTACCATAAGTTGGATGTTAGATAGCATGTATTTTTCGTATTAAATTTAAAAGCTTGGTGCAGGCAGAAAATTAAATGTAATTACGTAAAGCCCAGGCTTATGCAATAAACCCACGAGCTACGTATCAGATGTAAAACTGCCATATAACGTGATAAAAGATCGTTATTTTATGCCACTAATGATTTCACTCGCGTAATTATTGACCATCAGTTAACGCTTTGCAACCTTTTATATCCAACATTTGCCAATGATTATTAATAATGGCGATTACCAATTGAACGAATGATTAATGCATCGTAGGTCTAAATATGAATCGATCTGACTAACTGAAAGTCTACCGTGTTCAGTTATTTTGATTAATTGTAATAATTTATAGCTTTTTGGTACAGCGTTAAACCCATAGGTAAGTAATTTTATTTACTTAGTGGAAAGTCAAAGACAGAATTCAAAATTACAGAACAATTAAATGGATTCAATCGATTTAAATACAGAAAATGTGTTTATCACATATTCACTTTAAAGTCAAATTATTTATATTTTTTAAATCGGACAAATCGAAAAGATTTTTTTTACATGTAAGCTTCAGCATGAAGCCCTGAGGAAAATAATTTCCATCAGGACCTGTGGCCATCTTCGGAGATTCTGAAGGAAGGTCTTTTTAAAGAAAGAAAGGACAGGAAGTTCTAAGGTAAGTGATTCTATGTTCCTTCAGGAAGGAAAAAGGTGAGAGGGGTGGGTAGGAATCTGGCGGTCGGCGTGTCCAGAATTGACAGACGTATGGTCGAGAGGTGGAAGGTCTTTTTGAGTAAAGGAAGGAGAAGAAGTTTTGGGAAGGAAAAAGGTATGAGGGGAGGGTTAGAATGTGGGGGTCAGTGTGTCCAGGAGTGACGGACACATGAATCCACTGCGACTTTCCACACTTCCTTCGACTTCGGTGCAAGGCGATGGTCGAGAGAGACCGGCTGGGGAGGTCAAAGCCCCCCCCCCCTAACCAGTCTGTCTCCATGCGGCCCGCCAGGCAGCAGGAGGGTAGAAGCATCGGCCGCCAAGACCCGGATAAACCTCAGCCCGTGTACCGGGCACAACTGCTCAGTAAGTATGGCAGAGGTTCAGGTTACCAAATAAATAAATAAATGATTCCTGGGGTGGTTAGGGGAGGGGGGGGGGGTGAGGGGTGGGGGTATACGTACCCGCCTCCCGAATTGGAAAGGTTGTTCCTTTTTTATTTGTAAGTTAACTGAATATTTATTGATTTATTTATAAAATAAATAAAATAACGGCTGTAGATTCATTGGATAAACCAAGTAATAGTGACTTCTTCAAACTTAGCAAAATTACTTTGTGGCATCATTAATAATGTAATGAAAATCAAATAACTTCGTTTAAACCACTAGATAATTAACAATATTTATATTTTTTTATGTAGGAAAAACTTACCAACTTGCCAACCACATTTTGGAAACTAGTCATTCTTTTGATATCTTAAAATTTTACATACTAACACTACGGGCATACAATTACATAATTTTGATATTTTAGAAATTAGGAAAAGAAAAATAGTAAATTAAGTATTATAAATAACCAAACATTTTTTTTAAAATAGCCATCTTTTAAATTTATTTTCTTATTAAACTTACAATGATCATAATTATTTATTTTGTTATTTAGAATACTTATTTTTATTGTGTGTTTTTAAAAGTTTTTTATTATCTAAATGCAATTTTATATATCCTTAAATAATTTTTATATTTAATTTTATATTACTATTTTTATGAATTTTTTTTGAAGCGATTAATCATCTCTCGTTTTTAATATTTTGTATATGTTCTAATTTGTGTATACTTGTTTGTCATTTATTTTTTTTAATCATCATCTTGGTCTGATGAAGATAACATAGTTATTGAAACATGAAGATATTGTTAATTATATAGTGGTTTAAACGAAGTTATTTGATTTTCATTACATAAGTAATTGTGGTTCAAAGAGCTGAGGGTAGAAAGAATTAGAAATGCCTTCAATTCTTTACATATTGTGTAGTATGACAAGCTTAAAATCGCAATAGGCACATAGCAGTGGTTACTAACCACCTACCTACAGGTTGTCGGAAATAATTAAGGAGCCTCATTAAAAAAGCACTAAACACGTAATGGGGTCAATTACCAACGACTGTTTTCATGATTAAATGGCGTGAAACGTCCTAGGGAAAATTTGTTTACAAAAACGGTGCATTTTAAATCATCCTCTTATAGTGAAATAATGACTCTCATACTAACGACGCAATATTTATTTTATTACTCTCATTTAGCATCTGTGTTGATTTTTGTTGGAGGAAATTAATACATTTGAAGAAGTCCACCTTTACACTGCTGTAAAGTTGGGCTGTATTGTAATTTGAAAATAAAAAAGTGATTAAGAGCGTGTAACCAGCCAGAGGTCGAAAATCCAAATTTCGTCGAAAGTTGTTCTTACGTTCATGCAGGGCGGTTACAATGAGAAAGATTAATTATTACCAGCTTTTTAAAATTATAACTCAATATTGATTTTATTTCATTCCAAATTTGCTCTTATTTATACCTACATCCAAAAATGCTGAAAGGCTTGATGATAGAACTATTAAAATAGTCTACTTTTTGTAAGTAATTATTTTTTGATTATAAGTATTTATCATTTTTAAATAATGTCTAAGTTAAGTAAGAATGTTAAAAAAATCTGAAATTTATTAGTTTGTAAGTGCGCAAATAAATAAACTAACGGACCAATTTTCGTCAAGAAACACATGTATGTATATATTTTTTAATGATTTTATTTAAACTAAAATTAAAATTCTAAACCATGCGATACCCAGATACAGCATTGATTTATAAATAAAACCATAGAAGTCGCTGAAAAACTTATCCAAAGCATAGTCCCCCTCAGCACAGGATCTCCTAGTGAGGAGGACTACGAATATATTTTATATATACATCTAACTAACATGTTTCATATAAAAATGTAAAAAATATTATATAGTTACTAAATAATAAAAAATAAAAAAAAATATAAAAATTTAACTGCATAATTATATGATTTGAAATATGTGTGGTATAATACAAAATCTTTTTTTTAAATTTTACAAATCTGTCAACGACCTATGTTAACCTTATTATACTAAAAATAAACCTTCTTTTTTTCAAAATTTAAAACATGCGAATGCTAGATAAAAGAACAATCTTTCGAAATTTATTTATATTTATTTGTGGAAATCAATCGATACGTCTAAAATCTGATTTAAAAATGACATATTTCTGGTTTTCTCTGGTAATACTCGCTTAAGAGGAACGCATGCGTGGCCTGTTTCATACAAAATTTTGTTTTGGATTTACGGCTAAAATATCAAATTAATTGTTTTTTTCTTTTTTTAAAATGATAAGTTAGGCATGTATACAGTTAGGATGTGAATCCGATTTTCGATTTTTGCTTTAAATTATAAAATATAGGCCCCAAAAGATGACGATTTATCCATGAATTTAGGAGGCAACTTTGGAATTTTTTTCTGGGCATATGGACGCAATTTTTTAAAAAAACTCCTCACATCCTGAGTCAGGAATATAATGAAATATACGATAAAATTTTATTCTGCACTGAAAACAGTTTTATTCGTGTAAAAAACCGAATTTAGATACGCGCAGATTTGTAGTAAAATTACTTAGGTTTTTTGTTGTTGTCTCATCCACTCATTTGCCAGCCGGACGGGGCAGCTTGTACGGGGGAGCTTGCGCGGGCCGGGGGAAGGAGTAAAATCGCGCCAGACAAACTAATACATACATAACTCAATCGCCATACATTAACAATGGGTGTATCTATGTCTTTGTTTGTTGACAATATGCAAGTGTTCGTTGTTTTAGAATCGTTTTAGAACTCTTAATTTTTACCGAAAAAATCGAGAACCATATTCAACGTATTTGTGTTTACTTGGTAGGTAGTAAGATTATCATTTTTTGCAGTTCAGCTTTTATTTTTTAAATATTTTCTACGATATCTCCCAAAATGAGTATTAACACTCAAATTTTTATAGGCGTTTTTATTGCTGTTTTTTTTTATTCCAAAAATATTCTACGTCTTCTACGACATTATATTGATAAACTTTTCCTTGGAATTAACTCGCTGAGAATTGAAATTGTGAAAGGTACAATATTTTATTTCTTACTGGCGAGTTCCCGGCATGCGTTGCAATGTCACTTAATAAAGAGATAGTTTCTCCCTGTGTGTCCTTTCCCATTCGTCCCGTTCCCTTTCCTCTCTCTCGTACCCTTCTCCTCATGTTTTCCCACTCTGCCTTCCCTCTCTCCACTCCCATCTTCCGCTTCTCCCGTCCTGCTAACTCCCCTCCCTCCTCCCGCATTCCATAAATTCAGTCCCGATTCGGTTTGGCAACCAGATCTGAATTGCCAGGTACTTCCCCACCTTCCTCTTTCTGATCTCTTTCCCCTCCCCATTACCTTCAGCCTCACAGCATACCCCAATCGGGGATGCCGTTAGGCATCTCACTGGCTTCAGATGGGAGCAGTTGGGACTCTTGTGCGGTATTCATATAAAAAAATCTCATCACTATATATATTAACCATCGCGGGCATGCGCACATCAAATCCCCAGAATTTCATCGCAATAGGATGATTGGTTTAGCAACGCGTATGGAACAAACATACATACAAGCAAACATACATTGATTTTTATACATAGATGTTTCCTAGAGTTCCTTGCAGAATTGTACAATATTATCATTATTATTTCCGGAGCTCTTCTAACAATACATGTCTCAGCTAATATTGAATGAACTAAGCAAAAGGGTGATTTCTCGTCTTGACGAAAATATATTGACATATAAAATTAAAATTTTGTTTTGGTGGTTTCTCGCGTTTTTACTGTGTACACGTCGAAACGCCGGACACCGGACATACTAACACCATTACGAAATATGCCGGGAGTCTCCCATATTATAGGACGTGTTGCTAAAGATATTATCAACAAAAGGGGCATTGCGCCGTCTTCGTGCAAGTATTCGGAAATAAATGCCTTATTTTGTTTAACGCTCTATTTTACTTATTTACAATTTTACGTCATGCATCCGATTCCCGTATCTCCTATAACAATATAATATCTCCGTTAATTTCAAGGCACTACACAAAAAGATCATTCCTCGTATTCTCCGATAAAATGATGTTACATAATAATTACGCGCCCTTTTCTTTAAAACTCTATAACACCATATTTTGCTCGCTAGCGCTGCAACTAAATACCACTACATAGAAATCTTCCCTTCCCGCCTCCCCGCTACACACCGCAAATACAATATTTCGTTAGAAAGAGACAAACGAAAGACATGAGATTATTGAAGGTCTAGTTCGGTCGCCGGCAAACAATGGTCTTAAGGTTCGGCACTCAAAAATGGCCCTAAACATTACTTTGTAGTCTCCTAACTCGAGTAATAATAAAATTGATTTATGTGCAAGCTCCATACGGGTAATAAGGAAAATTTATAAGGTTTCCAGTGAGAAAAGTTATCTCAAACAGTAATTCTGTTATTCATAGATCCCAAAATGTCTGTAAGAGGTATAATTTTAAACCGAGTGAAGGCATTTTCGAACGTTTTACCTAAAATTTTAATGCGAATTTCATGGAATATAAAATACAAAGAACTTTTTTAGTAGAAGCCTTGTAGTTTTTCCTAATTAAAAGTGTACAATTTACAATTACATAATTTGTAGTATTTTTGCGTTAGCAGACTACAAAGGGTATATTTTTAGTATTGAGCGTCAAATAAAATTAATAATAATGTGCGGTTGGATCGACTGTTAAATCGGCTGATTGTTAGTTTGAATTAAGTAGTTGGAAAACTAACGAAAAGCAGAAGAATTTAGAGAAGTGGATTTAAATATAAAAAATACAGTTTTGGTGAAATGTAAACGGAAAAAATATTTGATATTAAATTATGTTTTTACCTTACGATTACGATTGATAATTAAATTATCGTTGTAATATAATATAATTCTTTCTATATAATTGTATGACAACTACACTTAACAACATGAACTTGACTTATTCTAGAGTCTCCTATTTCTGTGAATAAAATTTGTAATGAATAATGAATCTTCTAAATAAATAAAAATGAATCGCCTAAATGTATGTACGCGCATAACTACCGAATTACTGAACCAAATTGGATATTTCTTTTCTTTTTGTGTTCGCTTTTGTCGTTGTGTAAGACTACTGGTGAGCTTTAGCATTATGAAATTTGTATAAAAAATTGCAATATGTGGCACGCGAGCTAATTGAAAACTGAATTTACCGGGACTGAATGTATGGAATGCGGGAGGGAGGAGGGGAACTCGGGTAGAGGTTTCGCGGGATGGGATGTGGAGGGGAACCCGGGAGGGGGGAGGGGACTCTGGGAAAGGCAAGGGGAACTCGGGAGGTGGGTTTGCGGGACGGGGGAAGCGTGCGAGTGGAGTGGGGAGAGGAAAGATGGAGGAGGCGGAGTTGGAACGCGAGAGGGGACACGGGAGAAGAAGGGGAGGCGGAAGGGGGAACAGTACAAATGGGAAAGGACACGCAGAGAGAAACAATTTCTTTATTAAATGGCATAGTAACGCATACCGCGAAGTTACTATAATAATATAAATGGAGCGACCGATCAATGTGATTTTTTTAAACGGAAATAATTTGAGGACTAGAAAATGACTAGGCTACTATTTATCAAGGACCAAACATTTCATTCCCGTGAGAATATTCTTTATACAGTAATTTCCCCCTAATACTATGCGAGCGAAGCCGCGGGTAAAAGCTAGTAGTTAAATAAATTAAAAATAACCAAATTTACCTCATTTTGTATTTAATATTACCTCCCATACATACGAGAATATCAACGGCTCTCTTTGCAAAATATCACAGGATTGGTTTTCGATCGACTTATGTGTTTTTAAAATAATTGTATGTGAACAAAATGTTTTCTTGGCCCTTCACAGGAAGCATAATAGTATTAATTGGAAGACTTTGTTGAACGCCGTTTTTGTGAAAAATCACCGTAAGGGCGCTGTACAATTTATTAAGAGTTCCTAGGCTCTATCTCAGTGATAAGCCACCTGCGGTCCGCGACCCGATTTCGTACTGGCCACTTGGCTAAATAAAATATCAAAAAATTTGTCGATAGAATTTTCAACGGTTTCTGCTCGGTTTGGCAAAAGCTTCAGCAGAAAACTTCAGTATTTCTAAAAAGTTTGATATAAGTCGTCCAAAACAATAAGATTTTTATTTTAACTTAATGAGTAGGCAAAGCCGGAAAATCAGGAAAAGATACTGTCACATCCAGGAATTAAACTCAGGACCTTAGCCTTGGCGACGCTGTACTATCGAGCATCGCCCCGGCAAAGCTAAGCTCCTGGGTTTAATTTCCTACATGTGACCGTATATTTTTCTGATTGTTCTGTTTCAAATTTTCATTTAAAAGTCGCTAATATTTTCTTCAGTATTTAATAAGATTTTGGTTGAGATCTGTGTTAAGGTTTCCGTTGTATAAAGTATCAAAAGTTATCTCAGCAAAATTTTTTACGAATCACAAGTTTGTTGAAGTTTTGGAAGACTATATCAACTTCACAGTTTTAGTTTTAATTTTTTTGCTTTATTTACTGGCAGTCAGAGGAAGGAAGCAGTTTTTTGTATGGACGTGTTTTTTTTTCGATGTTAGTTTATTTTCGTGGATTGATGTCGATGACGTTTTAATTCGAAATATGATATTATTTTTAGTTAATCTATGATAATTTATAAAAAAATATTTAAAAAATTAACCAAAAAAAACTCACTCCTCACGCACAGTTTTGTCCGCCAAAACTCACTCGTTTCAAAAATTATCTGTCATGTTAAAATTTTACTACCAACATGAAAAACTTCTCTGGTCAAAAATTTTTTTAAAAATTATCGTTTTCCAAAACACAAATAAGTTTCCGACACTACAGACTGCTTTTTAACTATGGCAAGCTGTAAGTACCCTACTCCTGCGGACCGCGGACAAATTGAAAATTGGTCCCCTGGCTAAAAACGTTGATCATCACTGTTCTATCTAATTTCATAAAGGTTATTGAAAACATACTCGTACTTACCTGGCAGGTCACTTCCGATAAGCACACTTTTATAAGAATGTTTATGCTTGGAGAAATTACAACTTTGCATGCGCAACAGACTATATTAAAAAAAAAAACACTGGATATTGCATGATTTCACTTTTCCTATATTTTTTTTCCTTTTCCCTCCATTACTATCAATATTACATTTTTCGAAATTATGCAAAAAATGTTGAAATTATTTACCAAATGTTATTTACAGACTTTAGAGTGTAGACTTTGGTCTTAATAATTAACACGGTGTACGAGATGAACATTTATTGTTTCAATACAGGTTATAAGCTACGTGCTATCTAATGAGCTGGCGGTAGGGAAAGAGAGCGAGCAGGTGCATTCCTCTTCTTTTATACTGAGATCTATTGTCTCGCTCTTGCATTTTCAAAAGGCAGGCGTGCCACCCAAAACCAAGCTTTCTTACACCAAATAAAAAAAAAATAGATGTGATGTACCTACATAAAAAGATATGTACTAATAAGAAGTTTTGATCGATCTAATGTCAGGTCAAGTATAAACTGATCCCACCCCTTATCTGGCCAACTACGTCAGGGTTTGACATTTATTATGAACAAAAAACACCCCTTTCACTTTCGCCCGGGCCCGGGGCACCTGGCGGCGGCAGCCTAAGTGACAGCTTAGAAATCGGTAATATTTTTTTATCAAAAAACTTTTCTGAAACTGGAAAAAAGCTAATACATTATTTAAAACAAACTTTTAACAGTCTAAGTATTTGTTTTAGTCATAAAATATGTTTCTTTTTGTGTGTGTAGAACTTTTGTTTATTTGCGAAAATAATAAATCGCTCTGAAAAATTATACTACTTTATTTAAATGACTTTATTGAGGCTAGTTTTTGAACTGTTAATTCGTGGTGGAATTCCATTGTATTAGAATTTGAAATTAAAATACTTTTATATATTCTTCCACTTATTTATAATCACCAGGGTACCTAGCATGGTCGATCGACATAGGTTTTATCGAAAATGTCGGTAACATGTCATCGCTCCAAATAACAGTTTAGGTCAAATAAATTAGGAACCCTTAGTCGTTGTGAACTTTTATTTGTTCGTTAGCGGTCTGCAGTCGTGCTCGGGAGCGATGACAAGTTATCGATATTTTCGATGAAACCTATATCGATCGACCATGCTAGGTACCCTGGACCGGTTTCATCCTACTACGGACATTTTCAGACTGGTTGTTGAAATTCTTATGTTACGGTATTTATACAAACTTAGGCAGGGGTACACAACATTGTCTCTATATAATGAAAGTTTCTATTTTGTTAATTTTAAGATATTATAAGTTATTTTGTTAATTTAATATACATATAGGTAATTATAAAGTTTATTATTAAAATTATGAATTATGTTACATAGTAAATGGATATTTTTACTTCACTTGAATATATATGAATTTATATAGGTAGATAATTTAAAAGGTTTGTGATTACTGATTTTTTATTTTGGTAATGTTGGGATATTCCCTCCTTGTTGCTTAGGGCTTAATTGACAAATATTGATGCACTACGGTATTTATTAGTATTAGGGTTCTCCGTACATTTGGGTTATTACATTTTTAAATTTAAGTATGTAATTAATAATAGAAACATTCAATATATAGAGACTATGTTGTGTACCCTGCCTTAGTTTGTATAAATACCGTAACATCAATTTGATGACCCAGATGCAATGATAGCCATGTTCGATGGAGTCATAAGAAGTAAGCTGGAGTATGCTAGTGGTGTGTGGACTCCGCACCAAGCTAAATATATTAATATGCTGGAACAAATTCAGAAAAAGTTCCTTAGGTATGTCTATATGCGGATGAATGGAACGTACCCGAGATTCATGCACCATATGGAATTACTTGAGGCAACAAATAGATTTAGCTTGGAAACTAGACGTTATGCAAATATTGCAATTCTTAGTTTTAACATAATCCATGACCGTATTGACAGCCCATTCCTCTTGGAATGTTATGGCTTATACGTGCCTGAAAATTCCAGTCGTAGTCGTCGACATGACTTGTTCAAAATACCATACGGCAGAACAGATGTTCTAGCACAGCATAGCATGACAAGAGGAATATCGGAAACACTGGACATATATAACTCTTCTTTAGATAGCCTTAAGATTTTTTTGTATAATAATCATCTTCCTATGTGTTAAGACTGTCAAAATGAGAAAATTGTACAGTAATTGGATAATAAATAATCTGTTGTACAATTAAAAAAAAAAAAAAGAATTTCAACTACCAGTCTGAAAATGTCCGTAGTAGGATGAAACCAGTCCTGGTGATAATATAAGTGGAAGAAAGTACAAAAGTGTTTTAATTTCAAATTCTAATAAATGACTTTATGCTTTATAAATGTAACTTTTTGTGCTGCTCTGGCAACTAATGTATCTAGGATTAAATTCTGAGATTTCCATATCTGAAAGAGTATTGCTACTATTTGTCGCCCTGTTCTACCGACTATCTCTTGAGTATGTTCGGAATGGTGACCGGACAACTCGGAATGAAACCAACTCAGAAGCACCTCAGAAAGGTCATTACGAGTGATGATAAAAAAAATTGTTTAAATAGGTTAAGTTAGGTTAGGGAACGTACCCATACTACGTGACCAACTTTTTGCAATTTTTAACCCCCCCCCCCCTAAACGTGTCACGTAGTATGGGTACGTTCCCTTAGGGTTACCGGCTATTTTAAAATTATTTTTTCATAGCTTTTAATTACCTTTCTGAGGTGTTTCTGTGGTTTCATTCTGAGTTGGCATGGAACCGTTCGGAATTAACCTTCTACGGGTCAGAAGGGATGTGCCTTGAGTATACATTTCTTCAATCATTTTGCCCTACCTACTACGAAAATATGATAAAATAAAATATTAAAAAATATATGAAGCATATCGATAGGCTAAAATTTAAATAAAAAATATTCAATTTACGTCGACCCAGAAGAACAGTTCTATTTTTTCTTTATTCTTTTTCTATCTACTTTAAAGCTTCTAAACTGGAGAGAGCTGGCACAAAACCGAGATGAGTGGAGGAAGAAGCAGGAGGAGGAGGCCAAGACCCATCAGGGTTGTAGAGCCAAGAATGATGATGATGACCTTTCTTTTATTATTTATGCTGTACGAGTATTCACAACGAAACAATGCATGCCAAAAATGAAATTTTTATTTGGTGATTTTTATGGTTTAGCGGTAGTAATCAGTTTAAGAATAAAAATTTATATATACAGGGTGTTAAGGGACGTACTTGACTTACTTTAACCAGTGATTCCTGACATTATTTGGAGTACAAAATGTAAATGAAATTTTGGTCTCCGGTGACTTTTTTTGACGACTTTTTTTTTTTTTTTTTTCAAAATTTTTTTCCTCAAAATCAAACAAAAAAAAATTTCTTCCACACATCGTCACTGGTCACTCAGCCGGGTGTCTGACGAACCCCTTACCCCGCCTCCAACTGTTCAACAACTACCATTTTTTTATGTTTTTGTAGAAAAAATAAATAAAAAAAACATCAAAAATGTCACCGGAGACCAAAATTTCATTTACATTTTTTACTCCAAATACTGTCAGGAATCACTGGTTAAAGTAAGTCAAGTACGTCCCTTAACACCCTGTATATATATATATATGTGTATTTTTTTTTTTTTTTTTTTTATTGTACAACAGATTTTTATCCAATTACTGTACAATTTTCTCATTCTAACAGTCTTAACACCTAGGAAGATGATTATTATACAAAAAAATCTCAAGGCTATCTAAAGAAGAGTTATATATATCTAGTGTTTCCGATATTTTGTTCAACAGCACCATTCCTCTTGTCATGCTATGCTGTGCTAGAACATCTGTTCTGCCGTATGGTATTTTGAACAAGTCGTGTCGACGACTACGGCTGAAATTTTCAGGCACGTATAAGCCATAACATTCCAAGAGGAATGGGCTCTCAATACGATTATGGATTATGTTAAAACTAAGAATTGCAAGATTTGCATAACGTCTAGTTTCCAAGCTAAATCTATTTGTTGCCTCAAGTAATTCCATATGGTGCATGAATCTCGGGTACGTTCCATTCATCCGCTTATAGACATACCTAAGGAACTTTTTTCTGAATTTGTTCCAGCATATTAAAATATTTAGCTTGGTGCGGAGTCCACACACCACTAGCATACTCCAGCTTACTTCTTATGACTCCATCAAACATGGCTATCATTGCATCTGGGTCATCAAATTGCTATATTAAGCAGAAATTAAACTGACTAACTACTCGTAACTAACCAGCACGCCGTTTCCTCGCAGGGGTATGCACAGAGGACGGACAGCCAAACAACTCGGTCTTGGCATGCATTTCTTACCTAATTCACATTTATACATCGTCCCATACATACTCTTCTATTATTTTCACTCTTAACATGGCCTGACTCAAGTATGTGATTCACTTGATCACTTGATTAACTTGATTCACTTATCCTCCTCGGGCAGGCTTATTATCCCTATGATTTAAATATAAATACCTAACAAGAATCCCAGCTGCTCTCGTCTGAAACCAGTGAGACTATGGCATCCCCAATTGGGGTAGGTTTTGAGGCTGAAGGTAGTGGGGAGGGGAAGGAGATGAGGAGAGGAAGGTGGGGTAGCTATTCAGATCTGGTCACCAAACACGGCTAACGCCATTTCAAGCAACGTTTCAATTATGTCGGTCTTACACCAGGGCGACGATTGATTGATTCGCAGCTGGAATATCGCCCGGATTGCTTTCGAAGACTTCCTCAAAATATTTCATCCATGTTTCTTTTATTTCTTCCTCAGTCGTCAAAATTTTTCCACCTTTCGATTTTATCACTTTCCGTTTCCGGAACCTTTTGACATCCGATTTCAATACCGCTGGCGAGTAGACGCTGTAATTAAAAAAAAAAAATACTGGTATTTGAAATGTGTGAATCTGGATATTATCGTAACACATGTTTTTAATTGACGCAAAATCCTTATTACATTTCTCATCTGATGAAGATTTGTGGATTCGAAACCTTCGTGACTGGTTCAATTGCAGTTCCAAAGACTAACTCTGGGCTGCAGTCTATAGGATGCAAGATTACCTCGATGGAAGCATACGACATGAGAGGGCGCCAGAAGAAACAATATTATCAACCGAGTTGATAAGAATGATGCTTAGATATAAGCGAAACAGTCGGTGAAAAATATTTTATTAATTTTGTAAAACATAATGATGGGTTCTACGAAATTTCCAAACATTTTGTTAAACATGAACAAAATGTTATTATCGAAACCACATCTGAACAATTAAACTTTAATTTACTTGATAATTGAAGCTGAAACGAGGACAACATCATCAATAACAAATTAAATATTAAGGTATTTTAATTACTTAAGGTTGTACTCAAATAATAATAAATATTCTAGCGTGTTTTGCGTGGGTTTTATAATACACAACACGCCATTCATATAAAATTATTATTACACAAATAAATAAATCATATTATAATATCACCAGTAGTAGCAGGATAGTCCAACGTGTTGGGCTCGCACTCGAGTTCAATAGGCCACTTCCATGGACTTCATAACGACTTGGAAAAAATCGTGTAGATAGATTTTTTTACTAAGATTACGAAAATGTTAGTAAAATTTTTTAGAAATGCACAGTTTTTTATTTTTAAATAAATAAATCCATTATTTGGGCTTGTGATGTCACTACATGAAAATGTCCCGTCGCCGAAAATGTTCCTATCATTTTTATAAAATTCCACACCGATTTTTTTTTTTATATGTCATCCCTTTGATTTTAGGTGAATTTTTGAATTTGACATTTAACGTTCACTAGATTTATTGTTTGTTCTCTGCGAACGTATCATTTGGTTTGATTTTTTGACAGATGTTATGACGAGAACCCCGTACAATTTACGTTGTCCGTACGTGTTTTAGAGGTATAATGATAATGGTGCGGATTTTAACAAAATCAAATTTTATAATATTCGTATTATTATTATAATTTACAAGTACAAGTATATTACATTTGATTTAGTAATATAGACGTTGAACATTATAATGATTTATGATCAATAAGATGGATCAAGGAAAAAAATATTTATGACATTTTATATTTTTGGGATGCCTTGTTATTCTCCTGTGTTATTCGTGTGGAAAACGTTCTTTTTTTAAATGATTTTCGGCTATGTAATTATCGTATTTTCGCACCTATAAAATTATGTCCCGTCTTTCCGGTTTATAAAAAAATAGTCTGATTTTTCGGATTTAAATTTTCAAAAAATCGCAAGGGTTTCAAAAATACGACTAAAAAAAAAAAACAGAATGTCTTAGAATATTTGCCTAAACCAGATTTTTTTTTAAATGTGATGCAAGTGGCCTATTCTCTGCTAACTAAGCACCCTCACTACATTTCCCGCTTTTAATGGCAGGAAAAGGACAAAATGAACCTTTGCCAGGTTATTCGTAATCTGGGGACCTGTGACTTTCTTTTAAAATAAATTAAAATGTGTTATAGATTCACAACATTTACAGCCGTTATTCCCAACTTTTCGATCGATCAATCTGATTCACCGATAAGCTAAATGATTTTTTTTAGTAACGCCCGATTCGCCTGTTTGTCAGAGAGTTGCGTTGAAGAGCGCACTTGTCCATTTGAAGAGCGTTGAGCCCAAATTTCGGCTCAACAGTTGATCAGCGGGATTGGAAACAACGACCGTTAGACTCCGTATGATATAATATGTTATAAAACACGCATGAGGTGAAGAACTTAAAGTGTTAGCAGATTCTGTTATTGGTGCTAAATTCTCCTCAGTCTCTTTGGGTAATTCCGATTTCCCTATAGGTAAGTTGAAAATAAAAATAGGAAATGGATTTCGTTGATCACGCCATCGCATTGCTCCCCAAAGAATCATGAATAGAACGTGCTACGGGAAATGAATAAGAATGAAATGTCCTTGGGATTATTTTGTTCGGCGAACTTAGACGTGGCGCGGCCATTTCAAGCGATTGGAAAAGGGCGATACGGCTCTATGCCAACATGGAAAGAGGCGATTCCGCTTACGCCAACTTCAAAAGGGGCCGTACCGTTCTATGCCAACTTTGAAAAAGCGTCAGTATCTAATGGCAGACCGCGAGCGATTTTCCTCGAAATGGAAACTTTAGATTATATCCTGCAATATTGATAAGAGTTGCCGCGAGACGAATTCAACCGCATTTTCACTCCGCGATTTTATATAAATTCGCAATTTATGGACGGTATTGGAAATGTACACGATTCTTCAGGGGATGTAAGTATACAATTTCACAAAATCCAACATCAAAATGCAATGGAAATAACGAGCAGTCTCGAGAAATTACATAAAAGGATACTCCAAAGAATCGAAAATTGTTTGAAATGCAGTTCTATTCAACTCTTGAATGTATCTTGAGAAAGCGAGTTGCCCGTTGATAAGTATTTATAGATTTTATTCCAAAGCTGTATCCAATTTTATTTGTTAGCTTATGTTTGTATGAGGGTATTTTTCATCTCTGTTTAATAATTAATTAATTAATAATACCTGGCTGTTGATAAATAATAAATAAACCTGGCTGTTGATAAACTACAATACTATTTTGAATGATATGAATATGCTCAAATTGTCAGACAGAAGAACTTTCACTGACTTGGTATTTCTGTATAAAATTCTAAATGATTTAGTTGACAGTCCGGTTATTGCTCGAATTGATAAGCTTCCGGATTCCACTACGTAATACTAGAAGTCAGGATTTATTTCAGTGCAGTAATTCTGGAACTAACTACCATATGTATTCCTCTTTACCCAGAATACTAATGGAGGGAAACAATTATACCAAGTCAGTGGACATCTTCAATTTATCTTTAAACAAATATAAAGTATTGTTACGAAGGCAGTTCAGTTATGTACAATAAATACTGTATATTTCTTACTATTCATATGTAAAAGCCCCGAAAAAGGGCGTTAATAAATAAGTAAATAAAATATGATACGTAGCGAGTAGCGGTCGCTGTCGACATGCTATCGAGTTCTCACTATACGACAGGTACAAATACGATGGCAATTCATGTGAATTTTAGGGAATAATTTACTTTTTGAGCGATGTACATTTCATACAGTTAACAGAATAGATGTTTTCTCTATCTTCCACGAATTTAAAAATATCATTCGTTGTATTCTCAGTAGAATCTGTGTGGTATTTATTCAACGAAATGCTCGTTAACAGAGAATTAACTTAAACCAAACATGCGAAGCACGGGTTTTACTTCAATATTTGGGAAATTTTGTTTAATTAGTTTGGTTTACAAAATTAAATGATTACGATAGAACTCTGCTACCTAATGTCCCTATCATATTAAGGGGAACGGTTGTGCGGCCCTGTTCATACAAAGCTTAATTTTGTATTTGAAGCCAAAATACCCAACCAAATTGTAAAATATTTTTTTTTATCAAAAAAAGAGCAAAATATGAGTTTTGCATTTTAAATTAAAAAATATAGGCAATTAAAGAATACAATTTTTTCATGATTTGGGAGACAACGCTGGCAATTAGATATTTGTAATTTAATGATATTTATGTAAAAAATAATTTTACTTTACAAATATGATGAAATTTAATTTTTAAAAAAATATTAAAGAGAGTATTTAGAATGGCGTAAATTCAAACCGATGTACGTTAGAACTTAAAACACATTTTTGAAGCATGTAAATTTAAAATTTTGACCCAAAAAACGACCTTTTTACGATGCTTTATTTTTTATTTTATATTTCACTATACCTACTTAAATGTTAGATTTTCAAAATTATATATTTTTAATTACCATTAACTCCAAAAAAATATAAAAGTCACACCCAAAATCTAGAAAATCGCCTCCAAAATCGAGAAAAAATTAATTCTTTGATGGCCTATGATTTATAATTTAATTACCGCATTAAGTACCGCATATCGTAGATATTTGCTTTACCTTTTGATTTAATGTGTATTCAGTGTGGTTACGTATTTTAGTCTCAAATCCATAATTAAGATTTGCGTGAAAAGGGTCACGCAGCCGTTCCTCTTAACCACGAAGTGTATGTCATATATTTTATGTAGTTTTTTTATAAGGGAGTTATAAAAGCAGTGCCAGATCTTTTGGTCCATTTCAGTTTATGATCAAATTGTGACGCCTCTTGTACCCCCCCTCCCCCCCCCAGAAAAAAATCTTAACAGTAATTGTTGATTTTTTTGCCCGTCCGCCCCTTGTGCCCCCTCCCCCCACTAGAAAAAAATCCTGGATCCGCCCTTGGATCCAGGATTTTTTTAGGACGGGTTGTATAAAAAAATTTGATGAATTCATCAAATATTTGAAGTTGATTTTCACATTCTGTTTAAGTTCTATTCAAGTTCTATTATTATATCATTATAGGCCATTTGCTGCACGAAACTGAAATAATCACAGAACTTGAATTGAATGTACGCAGAACGTAAAAATTAACTTTAAATATTTGATGAATTCATCAATTTTTTTAAACAACCCGTTCTAAGAGTTACAATAATAATGGAAAAGCATTCGTTTTGAATAAAAATCGATTCCGGTACGGAAATCAGATCATTTGACCCACTGACACTATCTTGATAACTGCCATATAAATATATCACACAAAATGTCAAAATTTAAAATATTTCTGATCGTTGATACGATGGTCATAAAATGTGTCGAGAGTTTGAAACAACACATCTTAAGTAATTTTTATATGTTTTTTTTTTTCCATTATTTCTGGCTTTCACCCTTCAAGGGTGTTCTAGGCCATCATTTATAATTACAGAAAAAGGAAAGGAGAATTTATATATTAATTTTATTTAAATGTGCAAATTTCAGAATTTTATGGAAGATTGGAGTAGAGTTCAGACTTAGAAGAGATGAGATGTTGAATGGAGGAGAGGCAATTTTTGATAACGCTTGATAGAAGAGAGGATATTTATTTAGAGAGGGACAATCAAAAAATATGTGATCTAAAGTTCCCACATCTAGACCACAGAACGTACAATCTGGGGAGTCAAGCACATGAATTTTATAAAGGTGAGAAGGAACGGAACAATGTCCGATTCTCATACGAATAAGTAAGGAAATTTCTTTTTTGGAAAAATGGGGGAATTTTTGAAACCACGGTTTTGATGGGATAGTCCTTTGTATTGAGGCGTAGCGGGCACCCTTGGATTGACTAGCAATGTTCCAATACTCTGTCCAAACATTGTGGGATCTATCTTTGATGATGGAAAAAATATCAGACAGGGGAATATGATTTACGAGGGTAACGGTAGGGTTAGACGCTCCTTGTTTTGCCAAGGAATCAGCAATATCGTTACCCACTATGCCAACATGTCCAGGAATCCAAATCAGAGTGGTTTTGCTAAAAAAATAATCAGTAACGACAGATCAACGTTCCCACGAAAGATAAAAAGGATGATGTGCCAAAAGGCCAAGGCACAAACCATAAAGCGGGGTTGAATAAACGGCTAATCAAATCAGCTCCCGGCTCCTTCATTGGCGATCCTTCGGTCCGTTCATAAACACAAGACACTTCACTTGTCACTTCCTCCCAATTGTGCGCCCTGCATGTATCACTAGCGGGGCCAATCAGCGCACACACACGACGCGCGCAGTCCAATAGTCACACACAGTCACAGACAGAGGGACAAGGCACAGAGGCAGGTAGAGGTACACAAATGCAGTCGGCCAAAACATATAATAACTCAACAAAAAGTATCTAAGATGTGGCTCTAATGAACCAATATTCTGTGGTATTCGTGAGAAAAACGAATTTATTATTACCTCAAGTTATGCAAACGTGCAGTACGTAAGTTTACAACTAACACGAGAAATGCAACACGTAAACGTTAAGGTTTATGAAATGCTTTTATAAGTATTTTGTTGTATTATAAAGCAGTGCCTTTCACTGTGTCTTAAGATGACACGTATTTCGTTTATTGTTTTAGTATTATTTATTTTAATAGGAAGGTACTAATATTTGATGTTATTAGTCTCATTTTCAAGTTTCACTTGCAGATTATTTATAGTCAGTAATTTTCTTTCTTTATTCATTTATATGGATAGAGTTTTTAGCAAAAATAAATAGATAATTTTTTATCACTCATTTAAAAAAAATTATTTCCACACTAAAATGAAAATTTTTGCACCACTTTTTTTAAACTTTATCTGCTAATATACTGTCGATACTATCGCATACTATTATTAACAGTTTTACAAAGCACAAAAGGAATTATTTCCTCAAAGCTCTTCAGAAAAAGTTAAATTTCCCGGAAATACTCAAACACACAAGCCCGTCGCAAAACACAAAACACAGAGTCGTTCGCAATCGGTTTTGGAGCCGGAAAACTCACAACTAAATTACTATTTTTCTACTTGTGTGAGTCGTTTGTCTGCGTCCTTACTCTACGGGGATACCGAATGAATTGTCAATTCACGGTGAAACGTCACCTATGTATGATGTATAAAGCTAAACATGTGACGTGCTGGGTACCATATGATTATATTATATGATGGTTAATGTGTTATGAATTGGTAGTGTTTGATAGTGAATGATATTGTGAGCAAAACCCTGAAGGCATCAATAGATTTAGGCTTTCAGAAAGACTAACATTAATTGCAGTACTACCGGACATTTTTTGACGAAGTTAATATATTTAATGCGAAAGTGGGTTTGTTTGTTTATTTGCTTGTCCTTCTTCCACGTCGCAACGGAGCAACTGATCGACTTGATTTTTTTGCATGGCGATAGTTGGAAGACTGAAAAGTGACATAGGCTATTTTTTATTCCGGAAAATTTTCATTTCCATTCCATACATTTCCGTGGGAGAATTTGTACAGTAATTTCCGCCGAACGCCACGCGAGCGAAGCAGCGGGTAAAAGCTGGTAAATTATAAATATAAAAGATGTGAACTAAAAACACTCCAAACGAACGAAAATCAAAACTGATTTTATAAAAAGGGGTGTCAGGTGTTGAACAAAACATTCAAAACGTTTTTGTCATCATCGAACAAACTCTGATATTTTTTTAGTATTCATTTTAGCCTGACAGAAAATAACGGTTGTAGCGTTATCATGTTAGGTATTTGCCTATTTAAATATTTGACATAACAACGTGTAAATTTTTTTACTTTTTTCATGCCCATCAATCTGTAGGTTATGTGAATGTGGGTTTCTCTGGTCTGCCCTGTATACGAATATATTGTTCGTATGTTTGTCAAATCACAAAGGCAAACTCATACTTTTTTTGCCGCGCTGAATAAATAATACGCTTCGGATTCCTGTGGGAGCCCCTCGGTTTCCTCAACCTACCCCTTTCCCCTCATCGACGACATGTCTCCAGGAAGGAACCGATTCAAACAATATTTTCGCATTAACACCCGGCAATCTTTTGGAACAAACACGGCGCTCCATTGTACGTGCTGACTCATAGAACGAAGAAAACAATAAAGCGGTACTGTCTTTTTGAATCTGATAGTTCTGATAAAAACGCACGTAAAAAAAATACGAACATCTATTTCAATGCCGATTTAAAATATTTTATTAAATACAAACAAAATGGCAAAAGCCCGAGGGAAATTAGTTTTGACAGGAATTGCTGTGTGGACCCAGTGGCGTAGCTTGCATGGGTGGCTCCCGGGGCGGATAACGTGGTGTTACCCCTCCCCCCATTAAAGTTAACAAACGAAAATTTCGACTTCTTAAAAAATTTACAAGTGGTTCGCCTTGAACCACAGTTGGAGGGATGGATTCATACGTCCGTCACTCCTGGACATACTGACCTCCAGATTCCTACCCTCCCCTCATACCTTTTCCTTCCCAGAACTTCCTATCCTTCCATTCCTTAAAAAGACACTCCACACAGCATCCCCTAAGACCGTGGTCGTCAAACTGCGGCCCGCGGCGGATATTTGTGCGGCCTGCACAAATATCTGGAGTTTTCTTTATAAACATATGTTTTTTCATGTACAATTATATTATCGGTTTTCTTGCGGCCCACACAAATTATGACGTTTTCTTTATATATAGTTTTCGTCTACAATTAATTATACTATCAGCATTTTTGCGGCCAGCACATCTGCCGTTTTCTTTTTAAATATATATTTTTTTTTTTATGTACAATTATATTAACTGTTTTTTCAAATATTTTGTGCACGTATACCCACATGAATTTAAAACGTTGATTTTAATTGATTGACATTTGATTTTAAAACGCCCAGCTGGCCCACATAGTGTACATCATAGGTTCTCAACGTGGGCGATAACGCCCCCTTGTGGTCGTTTGAGACTTTCAGGGGGGGCAGTAGAAGACCCAGAGAAAATTAGAGGGCGTAGAGATGGCACAGTGAGGGTGTAGGTAGGTAAAAAATATATGGTCTATAAAATACCAAAAAACACGCTTACCACGTACTAATAAAGCAGAGTAAACTTTAATATTGGTTAATTTTTGTCATTAGTAGTATTTGGCTAATTTAAAATCACCTCAAGGGCGTGTATTGTATGTATTGTAATCATTTTTATCACGTGTGCGAAAATTCACACATTTCGATGGTTCGGGAAGTGGATGAAAATTGAACTGAAAAATTCCATTAAGGATCTATCTACACAATTTTTTAAAAATATAATATTATGATTTTACGTGTACTATTTATTTTTTTATTATTAAATTCCTTTATTATTTATTTACAGTTTTTTTACATTTTTAAATAAAGTACCGTTAAACTGAGACCCCTTGACAAACATCAGTTTGTCAACGGGTTCTTTCGACATTTAATTTTTTTTTAAATTGAGACAGGCACATAAAATATAACAATTATTACATTTTATACATACGAACAAAAAAATATATGTTATGGAAAAAATGTTATTACAATTTATAAGAAATACAGAACAGAGAAAGACAAGAGAAAATAATAATGGAAAAAAAAACATCAAAACGAAAAGCGGATCTTTAGCGGAAATTATTATTAGGAATTGAAACATTATCATCAACACAAGAAAGAAGGAGGTAGCAACCCGGTACTTAAATACAAAATAATTGCTTTTTTAACTTGCTAAACATAAAGATACAACCCCCCCCCTCTCCCCCGAAATCATAAGTGTGCGGACCGCGTGATACCTCACATTGTCCTTCGTGGCCCTTGACCAGAAAAGTGTGACGACCGCTGCCCTAAGATGACATAGGGCCGTAATTTCCCTCAGGGTCTCCTGTGTGGAGCTAATGTAAAAAAGCAACGAATTTCATACAAAATTTAAATTTGGATTTTAAACCGGAATACCCAATCAAACAGCTTAATTATTTTTTAAATCAAAACGTAGTAAATATTTTAGAGTGGATACAAGCTCTTTTTGTATTTTGAATGATGGTGAACATGTACAGGCCATCAAAGAATTCAATTTTTCATGTTTATATTTACACATAAGGCAGGGATTTTTTTTTTAAATACTTATTACTAACGAAACAAATAATTAGGTACGATAGTATATTCGACGTAATGTGGGTACGCGTCAATCTTGCCAGTACGGTAAGATTCTACGCGTGTTTATACCGCTCACCGAACCTTAGCGAATCAGACACGTACGAGCTCTTCAAACCCTTAAGCGAAACTATTGATGACCTCTTGCCCCGCTACCCTACGGCAGAGTTTGTGGTCCTGGGGAACTTCAATGTTCATAACGAACCTTGGTTGAAGTTCTCAAGATCAACAGATTCGGCTGGATGCCAAGCGGAATCCTTTGCCCTTTGCTACAGATTGGAGCAAATGGTTCAGGAGCCCACAAGGGTTCCTGATGTCCAGACTCACCGTTCCAATCTGTTAGACCTATTTTTAACTACTGTGCCACACGGTTACAAGATCGAAGTCACAGCGCCTTTAGGATCGTCCGACCACTGCCTGGTGATGACATCAATACCTGTAAACTTCAGACCACCAAACATGAGGCTGAAGAGAAAAGTGTGGCACTATAGGTCAGCAGATTGGTTCGGTCTGCGGGCACATTTTAATGCTTTCCCGTGGTCAGCCGTCTATTTTTGGACTTCGGATCCTTCAAGATGTGCCAGGAAATTGGTGAAGTCATCACATCCGCGATGGATGGCTTCATCCAATCTACTGTTAAGGAAACTGGTGTAGTTCAGTTGACAATGCGCTGAAGCAGTGCGATGAAAAAACGCGGCTTACCGAGCCTACAACATATCTAGAACATCCGAAGACAGAACAGCTTACAACAAAATGGCAAAGGAAACCAAGAGAATCATAAATAGGTCAAAATTCGAGCACGACCAGCAGATCAGCAGAAAGCTGGCTGCATGCCCGCACGGCAGCCGGCAATTCTGGTCGCTTGCGGGCTTAATATGTCGCAATTTCAGCAAATCCAGTATGTCACCTCTTACCAGACCTGACGGCTCACTAGCAAACACCGCCACCGAAAAGGCTAACTTATTATGTAAAATGTTTGCGGATAACTCAACCCTCGATGACCAAGGTGTTGTCCCGACGTCGGTTTATCACTGTGGTTTTCGTATGAAAAAGCGGAGGATCCGGCATCGGGAAGTACTCCATGTTTTACGAGGGCTTGATGTTAATAAAGCTAGTGGGCCTGGCGGAATACCTGCCCTGGTACTGCAGAGGTGCGCTGCAGAAATAGCTCCAATTTTGACTAAGCCCTTTAAAATGTCCCTGAAGACTGGCTCTGTGCCCTCTGGTTGGAAAAAAGCAGTTATCCATCCTATTCCAAAGAAGGGTGACCGCTCCAACCCGGCCAACTACCGCCCCATAGCGATCACATCAGTTCTGTCTAAGGTGATGGAACGTGTGATCAACGACAAACTGCTCACATACCTCGAGAAGAACAAAATTATTAACGACCGTCAATACGGATTCCGGCGGAACCGCTCGTGCGGTGATCTTCTCGCGTATGTGACGCATGTTTGGGGTGATGTCTGAAACGTTTTGGTGAGACTCAAACGGTTGCACTGGACATTTCCAAGGCCTTTGACCAGTGGCGGCCGGTGGTCAAAATATGTGGGTGTTCGACAATAAATTTAGTAAAGGTTCATACATACCTACTTATATAGAAGTTCTATTCTCCGTTCCTTTTGTTTAGCGAAGACCTCTATGACCCTCTTGTTAAAATCAGGCATCGACTGAATTAATTTTTTTTCGATGCTAAACACTGATAGAGCGTTCAGTCTATCCTGGCTCATCGTGTTTCTTAAGAAGGATTTTGTTCGTTTTAACGTTGGAAAACATCTTTCGCTTTCAACTGAGGTCATTGGAATGGTAAACACACAAGTTTTAGTAATTTAACAGTCTCGGAAAAGTCTACTAATAAGCCAGTATTATAAAAAAGTTGTAAAATGGACAAAGCCCCTTCAGCATTTGAAAAATCGTTGCGGGCGTAAATTGCACAGAGTTCACCTTTTAATTGAACTTTATTTAGGAAGTCATATGTTTTTAGCGTCACACTTAAATCATGTTCTGGGAAATTTAACCTGTACTCGCAGAATTTTTTGTGATCGAGTAATGTTGTTGCAGAAAGATGTTTATTGAATTCGAAGCGTTGTTTCATTTCAGACAGAATTGTATCGCAAACCTCTTTGCAAATAATTGATTTCGTGGTTTTTATTCGTTTAGTAAGTAGGTGGCTCAGGAAAATTGTCTGTGGAGTTGCGTACATTTTGAACAGATTTTTCAAACTCACTGAGGTTATTTCGGATTATAACGGGATCTAAGCTTTTTAACTGCAATTGTCTGAATAAAATATTACATTGCGGCATAATTTTTTGAAAAAAATTCAACCAATATATAAATGTTTCATCATTGAGGTAGCGTAAAAGCATATCAGCTTGATTGATGGTACTGCTGTCATTGTCAGATTCTAAAATCGTCTACATGCACTCAATTAGGGATTCGCGATTCGTACCAATAGTTTTAATTGTTCTTATATTAAAATTCCACCTCGTTTGTGGAACAGGGGGAATTTTGCGTTTCACTATTTCACTTAAAACGTCTGTTCGCTTTGACGACCGCGAAAAAAACTTGGGGAATGTATGCAAATTCGAGAAAAATATTTTTACTTCTTTACTTTGGGACACACTTTTTTCTCAAAATCAAATCAAATGGAGTTGATGGGCATAGCAGTGGGTATAATGAGCATAATGAAACATATTTTGAATTTTAGCTTTTACACCTCCAATTTTCCCACTCATTACTGAAGCACCGTCATAGCATTGAGCGATTAATTGCTTCGGAGATATATTTAAAATCTCAAGTTCTTGAAACAGTGAATCGGATAATCCATCGGCACAATAGGATTTTGGTGTTAAATACTTCCAAAAACGTTCATAGCGAATGATCATGACCATTTGGATAACAGTGGATACATCAGTTGTTTCATCCGCTTGAATCGCTATGAAATCAGAATTCGAAATTTGTGATTTTATTTCGTTGTAATACACTTCCAAAATTGCATCTAATATTTCATTTTGTATTGTCTTTGGCGTGCCTTGAATAAAGAGTCTGATTCCAAGTGCTGCTTCGTTGCCATATCAAGTTCGACAACAAAATCAATTAAACCACGATATACTCCGGGATTAACCGAGTCACATTTTTCATCGTGTCCACTCATAGCTAATTCAAATATTCCACAAAATTTCATACAGTCAATTAGTTTGGAAAGAATGTATCGATTTTTATCAACCAGCTCATTATGATGTTTAATATGTGCACGGTAACCTGAATCTAATTGCATTCTGATATCAACTTTCCCTAAAACTTTTAGGCTCAAAACTTTTTGTAAATGTATTTGACAAGAATTATTTTTTTTAATTTTTTCAGAAAGGTGATTTAAATCAGAAACACCGTTGATTGTCCAAACCGAATCTACACCATATATCAAGCAAGGGAAACAAAACAAAGTATTTAATTTATCACATCCTCAAAGCCACGAAACTTTATTAAACATTGTCTTGTTAAATGATCTAGTAAAATTTTTAGATGCAGATTTGCATTCTTGTTTTAATATTAGTTCAGGAATAGGCGGACCGGCATTTTTTATTTTCATTTTGTTTTCAAAACTCGATCTATTGATCTTAATATATTCCACATTAAAACTCATTTTGAATGTACACAATGAACAAACACAAAGTAAACATGGGTTCATACCTATAATATAACCCTCAATTAAAGTTCAAAACTTTTGCAGGGCAAGAAACGTTCCGAATTCGACAGACAATGACCGACAACTTATCAGCTAATCAGCTTAAGTAATCACTCATTCCATAGTGACTAGTGGCATGTTTTGACTTGACTTGATTCGAAGAAAGCGCGGAATAAATAACGCGCGAATACTTAAAAATAGTATCTCTACTGTTAAATTGAAGACAAAATGTCGACAAAAACATTGCACGTAAGCGTTCTCGTTTAACACCCCACTGTACGAACCGCTCTTTCGGTGTGAGGGTACAATTTCGAACGCCGTTCAGGCTGTTATAAAATCTGCAAAGAATTATATGTTTCTACGCTTTGGACTGTTTAAGGAATTTACACACAAAGTAGTAAAATTCTGGACCGTAACCTAAAACGAACTGCTATGAACATAGTACGCAATACGCAGTCTCGTCGCTCGTCGCTCTGAATGAAAGCATGTATAATATGTACCTACTGTACGAGATCTTGAAGAAATATTATAATTTATAACCGAACCGCGTTTCGTTTCAATTTTTGTGGGTTGTGCGGCGCTCGGGAGATCTTATTAACTAGCCGCCACTGCCTTTGACACCGGGTTTGGCACCGAGGACTTGTCAACAAACTGCCTTCTTACGAACTTCCCGCATCCTTGTGTACGTGGATTGCCGACTTATTGAGGGAGAGGTCGATTCCGACGGTAGCCGATGGTTTCACCTCTTCCTCACACTCGATAAATGCTGGTGTCCCACAGGGATCAGTTCTGTCTCCGACTTTGTTTTTGTTGCACATCAACGACCTTTTGTCATGTGCACCAATTCATTGTTACGCGGATGACAGTACAGTTCATGATAGCTTTTTGTTTGACAAGCACCCAAAGGGCTCACAAACTCCAACAGCTCGTATGGCTTTGAAGCAAAGAATGGACGGTTACCTCGAGAGTGTTTTCTCTTGGGGTAAAAATAATCTCGTTGAATTTAATGTTTCAAAGACCCAATCTTGTCTGATTACGTCTAAAAGGGATCGCAATGAAAATCTAGTCTCTTTCAACGGAAGCAATCTTCCGAACAGGCCCTCCATTGATATGCTTGGTGTAACCCTAAGTAACCAGCTCAGGTATGGGGGCTCCATCGAAGCCAGAGTAAAGTTAGCCTCCCAGAAACTGGGCGTACTGTATAGGGCCCGCAGATACTTTAATAGTGCACAACTGCTAACCCTGTACAAATCACAAGTGCGCCCCACGGTTGAATTTGGCAGCCACCTCTGGTCTGGAGCTCCAAAATACCTGAAAAATACCCTCGACTCTGTGCAGAAACGGGCGGTCCGTTTGATATATTCTCCCATCTTAACAGACGGATTGCAATCTTTAGAGCACAGGCGTCGGGTGGGAATGCTATCCTTGTTCTACGGGTATTACAATGGAAGATGCTCCGAGGAACTAGCATCATTGATCCCTTCGGCACCGGTGCATAGTCGGGAAACACGCCAAACGCGTGCCCAACATTTGTACACAGTTGACATTTGTCACATGAGAACGGGTCGTTTCTTCGACTCGTTCTTATGTTCAACAGCTCGGCTGTGGAATGATTTGCCGGCCTCTGTGTTTCATCCTTTCTATAACATGGGTCTCTTCAAGACCAATGTTCATTCCTTCCTCTCCACAAAAAGACCCTCCACACAGCATCCCAGATGACATAGGCCCTGAGGGAAATTATTTTCAACAAGGCCTCCTGTGTGGAGATAATGTAAAAAAAGGCTACAAAAGTCACTTAATATTACTTTAATGGCCTGTAGTAGCGCCTTTTTAATGTGAGTACCACACGATGGTTCCAACTGTTCCTAACAGCCTGAAGCCAGTGAGACTAGGGCATCCCCGAATGGGGTATATTGCGAGGCTAAAGATTCTTTTGAAAATTTTACCATCGTAAAATAGTAATACTTGAATTAATAAAACATTTTTACTGTTAAATGCATATTTCCAATTCTATCCAAAATGTTATAAATCTTGAAAAACAATTCAAGCGCGACTAATATACGATTCTTTGATTCTGTTATTCTAGTTCGACAAATTTTTTACAGTGTTTTGGGGTTGAGATATTTTAATTTAGCGTTTCCTTTTTTTATATTTTACTGTATTTTCGACACCTTAACAACAAAACTTCGTACATAAATAAGGTTTCTAAAGAAAAGGTGGCGCATATATCTTTCAATGGATTCCTAGATGTTCCTTTCCCTTTTATGCCCGGTGAAATATCGTGGCATTGTTCGAATAGAAAAAGAAGTTATCTGTCAAACTAAATTTATACCTTTTCCTTGTTTTTGTTTCTTTAGGCCCTCTATCATAAAATAATTATGTCTATTGAATACCAAACTAGAAAACTCCTACGCAACGCCGAACTTCGGAATAGCTTGTAAATTTAATTAAGTAAAAATAAACAAAGGCTTTCCTATCTCAGCAAATATAAGCACCAGAACTCCGATGATTCGAAATCAGTGGAATCATGCAAAGCTGAAAAGTAAAGGGGGGAAAAGAGAAGAAAAAAAAAAAAATTTTTACTTTATAATCAGTGATAAAATAGCATCCGCAATTGGGGTTTGTTGTGAAAATGAAGTTATTGAGGAGGGGAAGAATATGGGAAGAAAACTGTGGGGAAGTACATAGCTATTAAGATTTGGTTACCAAACATGGCTAAAGTCATTTCAAGCAACATTTCAATTCTGAAAGGTATCTATCTACCACTCTGTAAAAAGCCGCAAATATACAATACATGATTTTTAACTAATAAATTGTGAAATAAAACGAACCCGTAACCTCCGGATTCGGAGCCAAAGATCGTAACCACCCAACCAAAGAGGTCGTCATATTTTACAGCAAAGGCAATTTCGAGCAACGTTTTGATTCCGAATAGTGATCTTATAATATGACGATATTGAAAGAATCTTCCAATATCGTCATATTCCAGTCATAATCCCCAAGGACGGGGTGCTAATACAATTGTTTATTTAAATAATAATAAAAACGTTTATTTATTAATAGATTTTTTACAATATTACACATTTTATTATTTTATCATTGATTCTATTGACGAAAAGGTCACTGCTCAACGACAATTCAGGATTTCTTCTGGAATGCAGCTGGTTTTCAGCAGTGCTTTCAATTTTCTAATTCTTCCGGAAAAATTCTCAATATTTGTTTACACCTGTTTTCCAACCGTGATATCTGGGTTCAGAACTAAGGGGCTTACTGCCCAAGTAAGTTGGTTGTCAAAGAGTTTATTATTATTTACATTTGAATTTCTTAAAATGTTAATGTATGGTAATTTTTTAAAAATTTGCACATTGTCGAATAACAGAACAAGGGGATGGTCGGGGACTTAGTCGCTTGATAACTAAGTTGATGACAGACCTAAGTCAACCATATTCCGACCCGTCCTTAGGGCAAAGTTTAGCGTTCCCCCCAACTATTATTTAATCCTATTTAGCGGCAACAACAGCGTGACGGTTTCCTTGGTAAGGTGGTCTATTGAATCTTATTATATAAAACATTGTCGGGTTAGTTACACCATTTATAACTCGAGAACGGCTAGACCGATTTTTATGATATTTTTGTTGGATTTGTCTCCGCCCCGAATAACAGAATAGCTATTTAAACATTGCAAAAAATCACAAAAAAAATAATTATGAAGAAAATTCTTTTCCTCATATATTTCGTATGGAACGAATTCTCATCCTTTGAAAGAGCTGCAAGAATATTGTGATAAGTATAATATTGAGTAATGAGTGAATTCCAAAAATTCAAAACCGTCAAATGTCAATGCGCTGATTGTTTTGCTTTTGTTCAAACATACAATGCTGCCCCTCTTTCTTACACACTAAATGTCAACAGTCGAAAATGGGACAAACGGTGAACGGATGTCTGCACCCCTCCAAAGGAAAAATACAATATTACTAATATTATAAACGCGAAAGTTTGTTTAAAAGTATGTGTATTGGTTACTCTTTCATGCAAAAAATACTGAATGGATTTTAATGAAACTTTACAATAATATAGCTCATATATCAGAATAACATATAGGCTATACATAATAGTAAGCTCTGGCGTTATGAAATTTCTATAAATGAAAATGTGTGTATTTCATACATTTTAGCCGCAGGGAGGAAAGGGGGGGTTCGCGGAGAGCAAAGAGGAGATGGTGGGGGAAGGCGGGGAAAGTGGAAGGGAACGGGGACGCACAGGAGAGGACACGCGGGGAGAATCAATTTCTTTGAATGGCATTAAAACGCATGCTGGGGATAGTTATAAATAAATCGAGCACTGTAAATCTACGCGGTAACAAAAATTGAATGAATTTTCGCGCAATATCTGATTTAAACAATCGAAAAAAAAGTTCCACAAGTTTTGAGATTGGGAAGTCTCAAAAATTATTAAGTTAAAACAACAAATCAAAATGCTTATTCACCATTGAATTAAAAAATCTACATTGTAAAATAATAAAAAAACAACAATGTACGCAATGTTCTATAAAGGGCAGTGACATTAGTGAAAAACTTAAATTGTTTAAATCTTTTTCTTTGAATATTCATATTATTAAATTTTTTTAAAGAAAAACTCTTTATTTATAACTTTTGAAGGTTATTCCCATCAATGTTTACTTATTTATTTATATATGCATATATATTACAAAACATTACACAATGAAACTTTGTCTGTCCAACTGGGAAGGATACCCGTTTCAGAACAGCCAAATTGTATATTTAGTTCATAATATTATTAACAAAGGAACGGTTTCGTTCGAACTTTTGAGAACATTAAAATTTTTATTCTGAACGAAGGGATGGTTTCTTAATGTCTTTGAAAGAATCGCAAAGATGTGATTTTTTTTCAAGGTCATTTTGGAGAACATTAATAATTGCATTCAGAGTGAATGAGTGGTTTCTTTAGTGAGATCACAAGAAGGAGATTCTTTCCAGGCAATTTTAGAGAACATTTACAATTGCATAATTAGAATTTACAGATTTATAAACCAATATTTGACATATGAATTCCCAATGTATTTATGACTAATTTTAATGAAGTACTATAATTTTTAGAATTCCTTAAATAGTAGAAATTACATAATTATAAACCAAATATATGACAAATGATTTTTTTTCAAGCTCGTTTTGGAGGGCATTAATTTATTTAGTTGTTTATTTATTTCTTTTATGTTACGCTCAGAGGGCTTTTACATAAATAATAAAGGCAGTACCTCCATCTTTAACATGAGAAGAAAAAAATAGTTTAGATAAAGTTACGATGGAAAAATAAAAAGTATATAAATGAAATAAAAATATAAGCAACAAGAATTTAGTACAGTGAGATATATAATATCAATATGTTACGATAAAAAATACGTACATAATATAAAAATACAACCAACGAATATTTAAAAGATAGTGATCAAAGGTTTGCAAAATTGCAACATTAACCAAATTGTCTTTAACACCTTTAAAGTACATTGACGCAGTATGTTTCGCTTAGTGTCAAGCCGATGTATCGATGGTACCTACCTCCTGTACCTCGCTCTGCCAGTTGCAGGAGTACGGAACTATCCAATTTTGAATTTAATATTTTAGGTAAAAAAGCTAACAATTTTTTTAATGAAGTTGCAAAGGCCTTACATTTAATTACATTAATAGTTTTCCGGGTTATTTTGGTGAACATTTGCAATTGCATAATTAGAATTTACACTTTTATACACCAACATATGACATATGAATTCGAAATGCATTTATGACTATTTAATTTTTAATAAATGTACTATTATTTAAATAAAGTAATATAAATTACCCATTTATAAACCAGAATATATGAATATAAATTTCTAATCCATTAAATTTCAAAACTTATTTTTAATATGTCTAGTCGTTATTTTTCAAGAATCAAAAAACAGTCGTTATTTTACACGGATCAAAAAACAGAGCAAAAGAATTTTTTTGTTTTTTTTTTAATGCTATAAAATAAACTTTTTAGTACATATTAGGTATGTGAGATTGTGTTAACATATGTTCGCCCTCGACTCTCCCCATGTCCAGAAGCCAATTGCTAACCCATTTCCGTAAAGTGCTTGCACTTTTCAGTTTCAGGTATGATGTTGAACAATTTTCATCAGGTATGATGTTGAACAATTTGGGTCCTAAGTAGGAGTATTGTCTTTGGGCATGTGATGTGTGTGTAGTAGGTGGAACTGCTGGATTCCTCCCTGCATGGCGGGTGTTGTGGAGATGATCAATGGATGAATAGTGGTGTCGGTGTTTTTGTGTATGTAAAATAATTTTTCTTATGTATAGTTGCCGTACTCGCATCTCTTCAAATAATACATCACTGGGATACCTGAAGGGTTTCTTAAGGATGACTTTTAAAAGTGATTTTTGTGCTTTTGCTAAGGGATCCATTATTGTTTTGGAACAGCCGCCCCATCCCTAGGATGCATATTCTAGCAATGAGTTACACATGGCACGGTACATTTGTTTCATATCTTTTACGCAAAGAATATTTCTAACAGACATGAATAGATGAGTAAGTTTTCTGATCTTTGTAGAAGTTGAGATTATGTGTTCGTCCCATCTCAGAGATTTATCTATTATGATTTCCTGATATTTTATACTATCGACACATTCTAAGTTTAAGCATTTACGTTTAAGGTTTGGTCATTACAATGGTGTATAAGGCTGTTGTGTATTTCTTTTGGTTTTCCTGCTTGAGTTGCGCTGAAACGGATGAATTTGGTTTTATCTAAGTTAAGAGTGAGGAGATTGTTATCTTACCATTGTTTAACCTACTTCCGCTTTACTGTGAACAACATTCCAGCTTTTGTCTTCAAATAATAGAACTGTGTCGTCGGCAAAGGTGATAATGTGATCGGCAAAGGAACTGTTACATATATATATTTATTCAATAATATATTTATTTATTGAATATATTTATATATTTGAATTTATATATTTATTGAATAAAAGAGGTCCTAAAGTGCTTCCTTGGGGTACACCGAATTTAATATTAGCTGAATCGCTTATAGTGTCGTTCATAAGCACTCTTTGGCTCCTGTTATCTAAATAGCTACACAACAGATTGAAGAGCTGACCTTGTATACCAATGCGCTGTAGTTTGTTCAACAGAATTTTGTGAGAGATAGTTTAGAATGCTTTGGCTAGATCCAGGAACAGCGCAATGCATTTTGTACCTCTATCTATGTTATTAGAGATAATTTTTGTCAATTTAGCAATGGCATTTTCAGTGCCTGGACGGAAACCGTATTGACTATTGGAAAGGATGTTATTGTTTTCTAGGTAGAGGCTGAGCCGATTCTTAACAATTTTCTCAATAATTTTAGATACAGAGTTGATCAAGGAAATCGGTCGGTAGTTATTGATCTGTGATTTATCCCCATTTTTGTGATGTAGAATAACAATTGATTGTTTTAAATGATTGGGGAATTTTCCGGAGTTAAAACTTAGATTACATATGAACGTTATGGGTGATGCTATGGCGGATTTTATAGTTTTTAACAGATTTGTAGAGATCTTATCTGGGCCCCACGCATTGGATGACTTAAGTTCGTCAATTTTTTTTCTCACTTCTTGTGACGTAGTTCGAATGTTATCTATTTTATGCTCGAGATTACAGCCAGTTTTCTTAGCGAGATCAGCTTCAGTTGTGTTATTTTCATCGAGAATTTTTTTAGTCAGAGTAGTTCCTACTGACGTGAAATAGTTATTTGCAAAATTCACAATCTTTTTTAGATCTGTTGTGATAGTGATATCAATGTGCAGTGATTTAATTTCCGATGATTTATTGATTTTGGTTTTTGTTACATTGCGAAATGCTTCCCATAGTCTTTTTGGTGTATAGTTATTTTCGTAAATAATGTTTTTAAAATAGTTTTCTTTAGTAGAGATGATAAAATTTTTACACAAGTTCCTATACTTTTTATAGCGAGTTTGTAATATATTATTCTCAAGGCTCCTTTTCGCCTTTTTGTGGAGTTGGTTCCTTCTATGAATTGATTTAACAAGGCCAGGGGTGATCCATGGCGTTAGTTTTAATTGTTTATTAGGTATGAGTTTGTTACTAGTGTGTTTAGATATGTAATCATTTAACTTGTTGATGAATTCCGTCTTTGCTGAGTCAGTATCCCTTTGGTCTAGAACGTTTTCCCATTTTTCTGAATTTAAGTCCTCAAGAAGATTTAAGTAGTTTATTCGAGGTATGTAATATATGATTGAAGAAGAAGATAACAATAATAATCTAAACGAAAATATAAAAAATAACAAGACACAGAAAAACAGAAACAGATAATGGTCGCAACTGGGACTCGAACCCAGACCTCTCGTCTAACCGGAACGTGCCCGTTTACAGATTTCGCCATTGCCACCTTCTGTCAAACCGTCATATTTGTTAAAAAATGAATTAGTTGAAGATAATTTTGTTGTGGTCATTTAGATGTTATTTGTAATAAATAATAAAAAAAAACATATATAAGCCCAGCAGGGCGTACATTTCCAAATAAATAAATAAATAATATTGTTAATTCTAAAATTAGAAATAATATGAGATTGACAAATATTTTTCACAGAAGGTGGCAATGGCGAAATTAGTTAACGCTCACATCCCGGTTATACGAGAGGTCTGGGTCCCAATTGCAACCATTATCTTTTTCTATTTTTCTTTGTGTGTCTTTTTCTCTTTCATATTTTCGTTTAATTTATTATGGTTATCATCTTCTTCAATGATTTATATTATTATTCTAAATTACAAAACTTCTTTATTTATTCATTTTACATGTAATAATATGTTATTCCATGCAAATGCCAATTGGTATATTAATAATAATTGATTTCAGAGTGAAAATATAGTTGAATGCATTGGCTTCATAGCGTTATAATCCGTTTATATGTCTTCAGGGGTATGATTTTTTTAATATGGGCAGGATATTTTCAAATCGAACGCCCAGAAATCTTGAACGCTTGACGCGTTTTTTTTTTTAATTATTGACGCGTTCTCTCGAGTAGATGAAGAGGACATAGATGTGTTGTGTTATTTGAATGTGTCCACAATCACACAATTCAGAATCCTTTAGACCCCATTTATGCATCATACGTAAACGGTTGTGACATTACCGGTTGCGGTTTAGTAATCACATCTTCAGAGAGGCAGAGAGAAACCTGGCAGTTTAATAGTTGAATCCACAAAAATGTGCTTGTTTTCACAGCCGAAGTCTCATGAAGAGCTTCTTGGTAGAAGCAGAGTTTTCCTTCAGTCTGATGGAGTTTCCTGGGCATGCGACGACTAGTTGGGAGGTTTGCAAAATCATATTCCTATTGCTTTTCAAGGTCTTTTTTGTATTCCCTAAGGGTTGTTGTCTCACGTCTTTTAGTGATGCAATATTCGAGAGGATAGGACGCTAATGCAGATGCAGTGGGCTGGAGGAAAGTGTTTCACTCGCCGTGCGACGTGCGCATAGCAGTGTTTAGTTTTTGTAAAACTCAAACAAAAGATATAAATCATACTACCGGAATATTAAACAAAACCCATTAAAACTAATGCGGGGTATATTCTTCAATGATGGTACGAGTATGTCTCCAAAAAGTGATTATCAAGAAGTTTCTTGTGGAATGTAAAATGTACATTATAAGTCATTATTTAAGGACAACTTTTATGTAATGACAATTATATTTTTTCATCATTATAGGTTCAAGACATATCCTTATTCTATGACTCAAAGTAACAGCTTTAAAAAAGTGGGAGTAGTTAATATGGTAGGGCAAAGAAAAAAATAATATTGATAACATTAACATTGTTCCCAAAATGTAAACGATGCTTTTTTAGAATATTGTCAATGGAATAATTTTAAAACATTTAACATCATAAAAGAACATCACACGTGATCACTGGGGAAATGAAAATTGAGCAAATTTTCCTCTTGAAATTCTTAGGTCGACGATTTTTTAAAGCTGGCCATGTCATTTTCCTCACAAGTTCGGATTTAATTCAATAAACTTACAATATTATTCGGTCAATCTCGGGAGAAGCCGGGTGGAGACTAGCAGCAGTTAATAAAATGTTATAAAACTCTTAATAATTGTCCATATTTGAGAGTCTGGCAGTCACAAGTATTCGCTTCTTGAGTCGATTCCTTATTGCTTAGGATCCAAACTCCAACTCTCGTTCCAAATGTTCGTATCAAAGTGTCAAATCCTTTCTGAAAAATGTTCAAAGTAATGCTAATTTCGTCGGAACTTTGATCCAGGTTAATTTGTAAATTGTTTGCAAGTATTCCTCGCAGGGCCATTGAGCGTTGAGTGGCGGAGTAAACAGTTCAGAAGCCGCAGACGGGGGTCGCATTAATAGTATAGCGCACTAAATGCTGGAGTTAGCTCTCCCCAGGGCGGCACAAACCCGGCAAAAGGTCGGCCAGAATTGGCGCGGATGAGCCACCAGCCACCAGCTACAAGCTACCAGCATCAATGACGATGGAAGGGAGGCCACAATATTCAATTCACTTCTTTTCATGGTTAAAAAAAAAACAAATAAACAAACAAACACATTGATAACTCGACTATTTCGGCACAGTTCAACGATATTTTGTTTTTAATTCAGCTTCTTACCTCATTGGTTAAAGGTTAATTTGAGTGTTGTACCTCAAGGTAAGTTAGTTTATACGATATATTGGATTACAGCAAGGTAAGATAGTTTATACGATGTATTGGATTACAGCAAGGTAAGTTAGTTTATACGATGTATTGGATTACAGCTCTGCTATTAATAAACGATTATTGCTATTAATGAACGCAGGAAAATTTTGCTGTATCGGCAGTCTTTATTTTTATCCGAGAGTGAAAACAGATTTCATCGACCAGTGTTCGTTGTGCATTTAAAGTGCGATTTACTCGTTAATCAATTTTAACTGGATTACCAGCCAAAACAGATCCAACATCAAAGATTTTATCAAAACTAACTATTTATTTTTTCAACGGTACGTTGATGAGCTACTTAAGCTTCCGGATACCACTACGTAATACTAGAAGTCAGGATTTATTTCAGTGTAGAAATTCTGGGACTAAGGGGCCATCCATAAATCACGTCACACAAATTTCCTTGATTTTTTTATCCCCGCGGTCCCTGTCACAATATCGTCACATTTGTGAAACCCCCTCCCCTTAAGGTGTGAAGTAATTTATGGATGGCCCCTAACTACCATATGTATTCCTCTTTGCCCAGAATACTTATGGAGGGAAACAATTATACCGAGTCAGTAGACATTTTCAATTTATCTTTAAACAAATATAAAATATTGTTACTGAGGCAGTTCAGTTATGTACAAAAAATACTGAATATTTCTTACCATTCGTATGTAAAAGCCCCGAAAAAGGGCGTTAATCAATAAATAAATAAATAAATAAACGATTATCTGTTACTTCAAATTCAATATTGGTATTTTGTATGTGTTATTATTATAAATTGCCCATGTTAGGCGCCTGCTCACAACGCAAGTTCTCCTGGTGAGACAGGCACAGGACAAAACAAATTGTAAGTCTAAAATTAATAAAGATGAATAATATATATATTTCACAAGGTACCAATCTCACGTTATTATTAGGGTTTATTGAAAGGATATGTTTTTTGTGACTCTTATATCTCATAATTCTTAACACGACTTTTATGTACACCACATGATTTAATTTTTTTGCACTGAAATATTTTTTATTTTATTTCATGCCTCATTGCAATACCGGGGTTTGTAAACACAACTTTTTAAATTAAAGACTGCTGCATTTCGTCTATACATTAAATTAAATTTCTTCATTCATTTTCCATCAATGAACCTTCCTGACTCTCGCAACCATCCTTAATAAATTCACCCTCATTTACCTTAACCATCTTTAGTAAAAAGTTAATCGTTTACCTTAAGGATTCACCGTTTACCAAGATTATATTCCGCGGTGATCTTAATCTCCCTCTCTTCCGAATACCGTGACTTTGAATTTATTCACATAAATTCATCGTGAACATTTCATGTATACTAGAGAAATTGCACATACTTTATTCGGTTAGAAATAGCATCAACATACAACAGGCAACACGCTTGCAAATTATTCATTCTAGCTTCTTTATTTATTATGCTTTTTAATTGTTGCATGCATTTTTATCGGCATGCAGATTGAATAACCGCAGTGACATTAACCACACGCAGTTAGATTAATCAACTGGATAGCATAAATTATGATATCAAACGTGCTTTGAACCAGTAACAAAATATTTTAAATAATTCACAAACCTGACTATGCAATAATCAACAAAGCAAAGTGACAGTCGGTCTCGTTTAGGATAACTAAATATACATTTTATTGTTCGAAATTAGGGAAAGTACCTTCTAGGAAGGCTTGTTAAAATATTTGTGGATGTTTCATTTGTCGTGGTGAAGATAATGTAAAACAAACCAAATGAAAGGAGGTCGCTTTGTTGTATAAATAATTAATGAAGGGAAAACGGTAGACTTTGCGATTGATTTGGTATTTAATGGAGGATAGAAATATATATATGGAGTGATTTCACGAGTATAAATTTAATAAAATAAATAGAAGAGAACAATGGTAAATTATCAATTCACAAAATAACCGAAACTACTTATACAAACATTTCAATACATGGTTAATACATTTCATAAAAAAAGGGCAAGCATCACCAAGTTATTAGTAATGTCATCTTAGTCTTTAATCCTCACTCTTTATTTACATATATGTGTTGGTTACTTATAGAAATTTTATCTTAATTATTAAAACTGCTTTTGTTTTACGAATGCTTATATTATTATTACCTCATATGTATATAATTTTGTTGAAATCTTATAGTTCTAGATTTAGATGCTAGCATTACTATGTGAATCTGATGAGTTTTTAGTTTTATGGAAATATGTTAATTCCTTGATAACTGTATTTCAACTCCCAATAATTCTTATTTGATTATATGTATTTATGTTATAATATGTATCTATGTATTCGGTTATGTACCCGTATGCGAATACCTGTATGTGCGCATATGCGTGTATGTGTGTATGTACATACATGTAAATGTATGTGTGTGTAAATTTATGTATATATATATATATTTATATGTGTACCCGCCTCGGAACAGACTTAGTCTAGTGAGGCGGGCTACTAACTTTTTTGTATAAGATATTATTATTACAATAAACGCCCGGGTTGCCGGCATTAAATAAAAAAATAAAATAAAAAATACATATTAATCATGTACGTAGGATTTTTTTTTTACATGAAAACCGCACAAGAGTCCCAACTGCTCTCGTCTGGAGCCAGTGGGACTATGGCATCCCCAATAGGGGTATGTTGTGAGGCTGAAGGTAGTGGGGAGGGGAAGGAGATAGGGAAGAGGAAGGTGGGGAAGTACCTGGCTATTCAGATCTGGTCACCAAATACGGCAGAAGCCATTTCAAGCAACGTTTCAATTCTGAATGGTGGTCGTACTCCAGGGCGATACTGAGAGTATCGTCCACTTTGGAACGTGCCGCAAATATACTATATGTTATTTTAAAGGAATAAATTGTGAAATACACAAATTAATCAAATAAAATTTATTTGTCACGCCGGGATTCGATCCCGCGACCTTCGGAATGCTAGTCAAGCGCCTTACCACTGCACTACGCCGGCCGTCACTCAGAACACGAGGTACAATCGTTACGTTAACCAAAAAGCGTACAATGGTGTGCTTATTATATTCGGTAGTGTTATGAACTAATATGAGGTAATCCGAGGTTTTGGTGGTGACACCGATGAAATTAATCGAAAAGCTGTACAATACCTTCACATTAATACCTGCATATTACAAATATGCCTTAAAGAAATGGTGGATTTACCAAAATTTCCGTAAACCTTTTGTAAAACTATGGGGAATTGTATATATTTTATGTCACCTATGTATTGTCGAATGCCTCAGCTTAGATCTAACCTTCGATAACAAAAATAAACATTATTTTCTTTGACAGTGTCTTGTCCAATAGAAAAAATATCTGAAAATGGACAATTTGATTTTGGTTATGTTTGACTTTTTGTGGGTCATTTCTTTAGTCGTGGCCATTTTTAACTTGTTGAATTTATTTGCAGCACATTTTACAAATAAATTGATTTTTAAAGCATGCTCCACACTTTTTTAGGGTCCATTATTTTTTTATGTAATGCCTTTACCCTTTTCGAAAGGTGTTCTCGGTTGATAGCCCGAAAAACACGATTATCTTGTGATTAAAATCCTAACAGCCTGATCCCACAGGGTGCTATTTGTTCAATACAACAGTTTAAATGGACTATCACGTTTGTCTCAGAGGTGCTTTCGCCCCCTGATTCGGTTGTATAATTAAGCCAGCAGGTTACAGCCTTTAGAGTAACAAAATTAGACCCATCTGAAGGTTTCATTTGTTGATCTAGTTAACAGATTTTGAAAGTGCCAAATCGTGCGACTTTATTGTTTGTGTAAAATATGTTAGTGGTGTTTTGATTTCACTTAAATGTATCCAATGATAAAAGGAACGAACATACTTTTTTAATGTTTCTAGGCCATTCGTTCAAATTATATAGAGCGGAGAGTTGAATTTATAAATTAATTTTATTTAAATGTGCAAATTTCTGAATTATATGGAAGATTGCAGTCGATTTCAGACTTAGAAGGGATGAGGTGTTGAATGGAGGGAAGGCAATTTAAGATAAGGCTTGAAAAAAGAGAGGATATTGGTTTAGACAGGGTCAACCAAAAAACATATGATCTAAAGTTTCCAATTGTAGACCACAGAAAGTACAATATGAGGAGTTAGAAGAGTTAGGAACCCGAAGACTTAATTAAATCAAGAAGACTTTCATGGCATTCCTTTTTTTTCATTTTTGGGTTAAGAAAGGTTATTTCTTTTATTACAATGTGTATTAGATCACCCGCAATTTTTTTACCAACTTTTGATAAAAAGGTGGTATAAAAACAGTTTAAATGGACACGGTAAAAAAAAATTCAATCAATCTCCCATATAAAAAGCTTTTGCTTTTTGGTTTGCTTAATTAAACTTAACCACTTTAATTTAACTCAAACATTTAACTTAAAACTTTAAATTACACCACTTTAATTTAACCCCAGAAAGATAATCTTATTTTGACCTACTTTAAAGTACGTCTTAAAAATGTACTGAAGTTTTAAAGTGTATATTTAAATTATTAGCAAAATTAAGCAGTTTAAAGGTAGTTAAATAATTAATTTAGGGTTTTGTACTTTAAAAAAATCAAAATAATTAAAAATAAAATATTGTTATTAAAATCATCTATAAACCATTAAGTCTTTTTTTTAAATGAAAAATAATGCTTTATTTTATGTCTAAATCGTATTTTGTATATGCTACAAACGTTTAAATGCTAATATGTCATTATACTTAAAATAATTTTTTTTTAAATAGTTCGCTAAACCACATTTATAAGAACAAGTTCGAAAGTTACAGAAAAGATAATCATACGCACGATAACCCTGCGCAAGCGCTGCTCGGCAACTGAGCTAACTGAGATAGACAGCGCGCTACGTTGCGAAATAATAAAAAAAATACAGCAATGCTTGTGTCTCGCTTACGTCGCAAAGGCGTAGATTATCTTTTTTGGGCAATATCGTCAGGATAACACATATGAAAAGATTAAAAAAAACTTTTTCGAAGTTCATAAACTCGTTAGATGCATTTACAATGGACAGTTTTGGCACAATGCGAGAAAATAATGCAATACATCAAGGGAAAATTAGTGTTAGACGAGATAAAGAAAGACGAAAAATGGAGTTGCTCGAGAAGAATTCCTTTACAGAAGATAGCACCAGAAGAAAAAAATAATTTATCAACTGTACGTCTAAAAGCGTACGTCTAAAAGCAACTTAATAGCACTAATACGTAAAGAACCTGACGTATTCTCAAGGTTCTTATACGCGCATTGATAATTGAATTTCACGGTTATCTAGCTTAGGTATATATTTTCCTTATTTGAAAATCAGCCCCCGTGTTTACTTAATTTAAAGCTTGGCACCCAAATATAAAGGGACGTAAAAAAACATCGTTTCGGCTTTGTGCGCCGGGAAGACTGAACTTTGGCAAACAGGTCTGAAAGGGAAATGGTGTACAAAAAAGAACAAACACTACCAAAATAACAGCAAAGTTTACATTTTTTAACGCCAGAATATTCGTATCATGTACGAGTACTCCACGAATGGAAGCATAAGATAAATTTACCGGAATAAATAAATTAATAATGGGTTTTTGTTTAAAATGCTGACAGAAAGTGTGAACTGCTAGCCATCCCTCCAATAAAAATCCAGTTCGGCATTAATGATGAATTTAAGAATTCCGTAGAGTTGCATGGAAGATGTACATTCAAATCTGTTCTAGCATGCACTCGTTGCTAGGTTCACATTCATGTAGCGTTTCATATATAATGTTGAATGACACGACAGAGTATTTCATTCGCTTGCTCATACGATGTCTTTCTCGGGAAACCCCGACTATTTAAATATAAAATAATCTAACATTCATTTCTCCGACCATCCGCTTTTGATGTACAAATACTTTCTTATTATTTTTCTTTTCGCTTACCTACATAATGTAAGTACAGTAACCTTTTTATATTATTAGAGCTCCAGTTTTATCTTTTTTATCCACCCAGACATAAAGAAAATTACAAAATTGATTACATAGATGAAAACATCAAAAGGAAAATTTCTTTAAAAAAACATGAAATGTGCTTTGAAAAATAATCATAATTGATGCTCTTATTTCTGTGAAATACCAAAAAGTAACCCTAGTTATACGATCGAAAAAATATTTTTTATAGAACCTAAACACCGCTTTAACGAATTAAAAAATTGTATATCTGTAGAACATGTTAGAAAATATGTTAATTTCCCCGGTATGAGAAAGCCAAACGACTCGCCCACCCCATTAGGAGTGACTTAATCCTAGTAATTAAGGCCTTTTCTACAAAATCTCAGTTCGGTGGAAAAGAAAAAACCCGTTTAGCCTTAACGGAGCTTTCATTGGCTTAGCTACTCACCACAAAAAATAAAAGAACGGCCTTTGCCCAATTTGTAATTTCGAACTTTTTCCGCCCGTATTTTTGTACCATTTTCTCGCCGTTTTTCATTGTATATTTTCTTAGTGATTGGAGCTCAATTTTTTTTAAATAAAGCATTACCCCCATCATAATATTCACAGAAACCCAGAGCGTGAGGTTTTTTTTGTAAATATTAAAATCTAAACAGTTTGTTTTAATATTTAATAATATTATGACTAATCAATTTTTTTAAATTTATAAACAAGTTCTGCCGTGTAATTTTTATATGCCTGACAGAGGTTTCGCCTATTGAAGGCATTATCAAACTTTGATGAAGCTACTTACAAGCGATCTACTTCTGGTAATTTCCCTGTAAAGTTCCCTACTTATTATTGTAAAATTGCGCACGCCTCGGTCAGACGAGAGGTTCTGAGTTCGACTCCCAGTTGCGACCATTATCTTTATCTATTTTTCTGTGTTTTGTTCTTTTTCATATTTTAGTTTAGATTATTATTGTACAATGATATATTATTGTTATGTTTAACTTTGAATAATCATTATCATTATATTTTGTCTCACTGTACATGTATATATAAGCGTACACCCCACCCAATGTATCTTTTGATTAGTTTAATTTTTACACTGATGATGTTTGTGTTATGCGATCGATTTTAATAAATTATATTAATATCTTGGCTATAAACAAAGTCATTGATTTATTTCATTAAAGTTTTTCTCATTTGTTGAAAGCAAGGAAAACGTACATATAACTAAAATATTAAATTTAGCATTATAGATCAATTAGGAAACAGCGTAATTTCAGCGAATTACTCGTCCATAGTTAGTTTCCAGTCAAGTTATTACAGTTGGCAATATCGTAGAATAATTCACATTGATGTGCATTGTGTAGCAAATGATACCCCATTACTATTAATTGTCCGACGAGCATTGAAACAACAGTAACGAGCTGTGAATTCGCTATTTCCGCGACGTGCAATAGTGCATCCGGCGCCATTCTAACAATGCACGGTGGTGGAATCGGAAAGTCCGCGGCTTGCTCTCCTCTAACAATGTTACTCCCCGCAAACATGTGCATACGTAATATTTATGGATACCGCCGGAGCAAAATCACTAAATCAGATTTTATGGATATTCCAGCGAATTTACAACCCACTTTTGCTCTTGGAGCAATTGAAAGATTTTAAAGATAAATTTATTCGGCTTATTGAAATGTATGGTCACTGATTTTTTTGCGACGTCGTAAATAATGATTTTTTCGAATAAATCGATACATTATTATGAATGTATGTACTGTACAAAGTATAGACGCGTCTACTATATTTAAAGTGTTATTTAGTGTTTTTCTTGCAGATGTTAAAGTATCGAAAAATTTGGTTCCACGATAATTGATCCGCCGTCAGTTTGGGAGGCGGGTAAGGGTACCGCAGCCCCGGCAACCATTTATTGGATAACCAACACCTCTGCCATAAGTCACCCCAAGTGGTTCGCTACGTTTGGTGAATTAGCAGGGGTGCCCGGGTTAATGGGGTGAGGTATGTCCGGGTTTTGGCGACGGATGCGTCTGCCCACCAGCTGCATGGCAGGCCGGATCAGGAGAGAATAGTTGAGGGAGTCCCTTTTACTTTTCCAACCCTATTCTCTTGGAACATCACCTTGCACCGCAGTGGGAGGGATGGATAGATGCGTCTGTGACCAGATTCCTACCCACCCCAAATACTCTTTTCCTTCCAGAACTTCTTCTCCTTCCTTTCCTAAAAATACACTCCACACAGCATCCCCAAAAAGGCCCTGAAGGGAATTATTTTCCTCAGGGTTTTCCTAAAAAAAAGTGTTGACCCCCGGCATACTTATAATATAACTAAGTATCTGAAAACCGAAATATTAGGTCCTTACATATGAAATTGGCGTTTTGCCGTACTGGCAACTTTGATCTCAAATATCTTCTCTTTGGTTAGGAATTCCAAATTCAAATTTATACAGCTATTTACTCATGTATTTGTGTTTCGAAAATTTTAATTCATTTGTTTTTTCTTTAATTGTTTTTTTTTTCTTTACGTCACTCAGTTTACAAAATGGAAATATTGAAATATCGCGTTATTCACGAGTACGAGTTCCACCGTGGTACCAGTGCTGCAGAAACGGCTCGAAGGATTAATGATGTGTATGGCGACGGTGCCGCAAAATAAAACACAGTGCGTTTTTGGTTCCAACGTTTTCGTTCTGGAAATTTCGACCTGAATACCCTCCACACAGCATCCCCAAAAAAGCCCTGAGGGGAATTATTTTCCTCGGGGTTTTCCTAAAAAAAAAATGTTGACCCCCGGCATACTTATAATAAAGTATCTGAAAACCGAAATATAACTAAGCATCCCGAAGGGGTGTGCAGAGTGCATGTACCACCGAATAACAAAAGTACAACGTATAACACATATTTTTATTCAAATGCATCAAAGATAAAACTATTTATCTCCATATTGTATGTACCAGTGGATAAGTACAAACAATCATCACTGTAAATAAATTCTTTTGATATTCATATCAACTATCATTAAAGCTATTTTTGAAATCGATTTTATTTTTGAAATTGGTAAATAATGCAAAAATTAAATTTTATGGTAATTATAATTTCTGGGGACCAACTGTCGGGGGACTAACTGTGGGGTCGCCCCACAATTTTACTAACATAAGCTACACAATTTAACCTAACCTAATCTACAAACAGAAACATAACCTAACCTACCAATATAAAAGTGTGCATTTTTTACCCACATTTGGCCCACACAGGGCCACGTTATTACGATTTTAACGTAAAACAATAATATAAACAGTGACAATTACATTGATGGGAATAACCTTCAAAAGTTATAAAAGGGAGTTGTTGGAATAAAAATTGAACATTTAAACTTTTACAAAAAGGTCAATGAATTTCCATGTAAATAAAATATCGGATATAATTTTTCAGGTTCCATGCCAAGTCATAATGAAACCAACTCATAAACACATTAGAAAGGTCATTAAAAGCTAAAAAAAATAAATGTAAAATAGCCGGTAACCCTAACCTAACTTAACATATTTAACCAATTTTTAAATATTTTTTATCGTCACTCTTAATGACCTTTCTGGGTTGTTTATGAATTGGTTTCATTATGAGTTGTCTGATTTTTAAAAACACCTTCTAGGTTACAAACTAGTTCTTCGAACACTTGTTTTCAATGAAAAATGTAGCTGCTAATAACAGGGAGAAGAAAAGAGTGGAAGAATATATTGTTAATTCTTTTTTTTACATTAACTCCGCACAGGAGGCCCTGAGGAAAATAATTTCCCTCAGGGCCTATGTCATCTGGGGTGCTGTGTGGAGGGTCTTTTTGAGGAGAGGAAGGAATGAACATTGGTCTTGAAGAGACCCATGTTGTAGGAAGGAGGAAACACAGAGGCCGGCAAATCATTCCACAGCCGAGCTGTTGAACACAAGAACGAGTCGAAGAAACGACCCGTTCTCATGTGACAAATATCAACCGTGTACAAATGTTGGGCACGCGTTTGGCGTGTTTCCCGACTATGCAGCGGTGCCGAAGGGTTCAATAATGCTAGTTCCTCGGAGCATCTTCCATTGTAATACCGGTAGAACAAGGATAGCATTCCCACCCGACGCCTGTGCTCTAAAGATTGCAATCCGTCTGTTAAGATGGGAGAATCTATTCAATGGACCGCCCGTTTCTGCACAGAGTCGAGGATATTTTTCAGGTATTCTGAAATTTGAAACAGGATTTTATAAAAATGACTTAAATAAGAGGTCTAGTAGCCCAATTGGTAAGGCATTTGTCCGGGTGAGACGAGAGGTTTTTGGTTCGTGTCTCATTTCCGACCATTATCTTTTTTATTTTTCTGTATCTTATTCTCTTTCACGTTTTCGTTTAGATTATTATTAGTGTTATCTTCTTCTTCAATGACATATTGTTTTACAGTACATGTTTGTAAAGATTAGTGAGAATGGTATTTTTGTGTATATCTGCCGAACTTCAGACACCCGTTCTATTAAATATTGAGTTAAAGATTGTAACTTTGTTTAAGTTAAAGTTTGTTTGTAGAGGTGGCTTGAGAAACATTTTGATGATTTTTTTCTGGGCTGTCATAACGTCAAACCCCCATGCTATTCCTACTCAATAATTGATTTACAGGTGGAAAATTATATCTTTGTTAATGGTTCACATTCATCATCAACTGCATAATTTTATGTTATATTATTTCACAATAACTGTTCCAAATTGATCATAAAATGAATAAAATATAACATAAACGTGAACGTAAAGCAGTTTTCCGAGAATAAAAATCTCAGCACACGCTTCGTCCCCAAGGAGCCGGAAGCACCTCCCCATTCATAAGCTATAAGCCAGCTTTCAGGACTATAAAATATTTCTTTCATAAGGGCAGCAATGGCGTGGACCGTCTTCGACTTACTCAGATTTACGCGACGTTTATATTTCAATTCCCAGAGATAGTTTACTTCGCGAGCTACTTGTTAAACTGTTACTCGTTTGATGAAGCTTGTCAAAGCTTTTAAGCGTAAATATTGGTATTTATATATTTTGGCATAAAAATATACAGTTTTTTTGTGACTATTACTCCCATATGCGACTGACGGAGATAATGGAACTTAGCGTCCCCAATTAGGATAAGTTATGCGACTGAATAGAGTGGGGAAGGCAAAGAGATAGCTAAATGCTAGGTTGAGAAGCATCTAGTACCGATCTATTCAGATCTGGTAACTAAATGCGACAACAGCCATTTCAAGCTTATTTCACGTGATTCTAAAACGTGATCTTTCGAAAGTGCGATGCTGAGAGTATTTACCACAATGGTGTTGCTAGTCTACGTAAATACTTTTTAGGTATACGGATATCAAATATAGAAAGAGTCCAGAAAAAGTTTTTGAAATATGTTTCGTTTCGCATGCGAAATGATGTAAATTATGTCTCTATGAACCTCAAAACCCTTGATCAACGCAGAAATATCAGAGACCTAGTAATGCTTTATAAGATAATCCACAATTTTATTGATAGCCCTTACCTATTACAAAATATCAATTTCAGATGTCCAATAAGAGTCACTCGATCTCCAGCCATATTTTATATTCCTAAGAGCAATGCTAATTATCTTCAAAATGTGTTTATAAGAAGAAGCTGTAGCACTTTCAATAGATTATGCACAGACATTGACATGTTTAACACGAACCTTGCTAACTTCATAAAATTCGTAAAAAGTAATATTCAACGGAAAACTTAATGTTTCATTAATTCCTTATCTTTCTTTTTCATTTTCATTTTTCTTCATTTTCATTACATTTTCTTTTTTGATTTCAGCAGTTTGAAAATACATTTTTTGTAGATTTAAGTGAGTAGATGCACTTTTTCAGAACTGTTTATATTACATACATATATTGTTTTGTTTGTTTTTTTTTATTTTTATTATGGTCTCAAATTTTTATGTCGTTATTTTATTGGTCAATTTTTTTTTTTTTTTTTTTTTTTATTTATTAAAATACAATACAGAATATAGTATATTATATAAAGCATTGTACTCCCAAGAGTTAATAAACTCATTGCGGGAATGATACGCATTACATGAAACATATAGCTGTATGTATTAAGTGGACATATCATAGGACATACACAACATTATTATTTCAGATAGTCATTCATAAAATGAAGTTTGAGCATGTTAGTTTGGGTCTTTTTACATTGACTTGCACATTTGATCTCGTTGGGTAGTTGATTATATTTTGTGTAAGCTATGTATTCTAGGGATCTTAGTCCATATTTTGTTGATTTGATTTTTGGTATATGAAGTTTGTTGTGATTTCTTGTGTTGTGTTGGTGTACGTCGCAATTGTAATTGAGTTTAGTGTTGGAATGTGCCGAGTGTTGAATTACTTGTAATATAGTTTTTGTTATTTCAAAAGTGGGAATGGTGTTAAAAGGAAGTATTTGGGTGTTTCTGTAAATGTCTTTGACGTGTGTATCCCAAGGTAGACTGAATATATTTCGCAGGGCTCTATTTTGGACGACTTGGACTTCTGAAATCATTTTTTTCAATGATGTGACTATCTCTAACACTGTTATATATGAACTTGTAATGACTGTTTATAACGCTAATAAATAAAATAAAAAATAAAATAAATAAAAATAAATATAATTAACTTCTTATTTACTTCTGTTTTCGTTAAGAACTTTCTCGTTTGAGTTGACTATTATTTACACCACGTTCGCTTTCCAAACCAAAAAACACTCCGAATTTTCATTGCGAACAAAAGAAAAATCATTAACTTTTATTGCAAACTTTTGAATGAGGAAAATAAAGAAACTTAAAACAAAATATTGTTCTTGTCTGCATGGAATTGAGAGTTTTTTACAGCATCTGTTAAGGTATTTAATTAAAATGAAAACTTAATACAAGAGAAATAATTTTTTTATTGTCGATGGGAGATCTTTTTGTAATTTGCATCCATTTTTCAAGTTGTATTCATGTTGGTTCATGTATCTATAAGCTCCTTTAATATTAAGATTACTTTTTTCGCTATTTCTCACAATAAAAACTTAAGTGCCACCAAATGTAGGGATGCTAAAAACATATTACATAAACACTTTTCCACATTAAACGACAGTTTATAACCATTGACTGACTAACAACAACTAATCGTTGACTTAGAAACTCAAAAAAAAATTGTGCAATTTCGATGCCTTAAGAATAAATTCTAAGTAGTTTTCCTTTTATGCAACTCTATTCTCTTTTAGTTTGACTCTTTTAGTTAAACGAATCATAATATTGAATCAGTTGGTGAAAAGTCGAAACTATTTTATTAGCAGTCAACAAGTAGTACCGTAAAAATTGAAAAATTTAAAGAGCGGCAAGGAATCTGATATAAGCAGAAAGTTAACTTTCCTGTCAAGAAAGAATCTACAAAGACACCTTCCATCTGTAAGGTATATTTACATTCCACCTCCTACATCCCAAGTCCCCGACAGAAAGGAGTCTTCCCTTTCATGTTCCCAACGTTACACAGTACAACGAGCCTTTCATACACTTTGTTTGAGTATTCGTGAATAATATATACCAATTCTGTCTGGAGGAAAAGATGAATTGCCACATGAAACGTTTTTTATAACTTTTGTTCGCTGGCCGGTATGAAAAGCTTCAATGAATAAGCCACACATAGACTCATATTACTCAAGTACCTTACTGAATACTCCAATATCTAAATATTAATATTTTCAAACACGCAGACCTTAGAAGGGTAATTTACAGCAAACATGCTGAATTTAGAGCTTTTACATGAAAGAATTGTTACTATGCCCTGATATTGATTGAGGTTGATTTGAACAGGATGAATAATAACCATAAATAAAGGTTGCGGAGTAACGTCGGCCTTGAACCAAACAACAATTTGCCCTCTAATCAAAAAACCTTTGATAAATTTTCAAAGAATTTGGAGTAAATTGGATAATATAGCAAAATAAATTAGAATTTTTTAATGGTGACAATTTTATTTTTAACATTAAAAAATCACTCAAAATCATTGAGAGGATAATCAAGTTACTAGCAGTTAAAAGCCCGCTTCGTTGGAATTTGCCTGTATGCCCTGCGGGCTGCGGGCGACACAACAGTGGCTTTGTAACAAACTTCACGTAAGAAAATGGTTTTGCATAAGGCGCGGCGTCAGAGATGTACTCGAAGTCGGGTTCTTAAATTTCAACAGAAGCTACGGTATTAATACTCTCGGATTAAAATGCAGGTCTTCAAACTTATCTGTGCGTCTGGGGGCGTCACTACTGTGCATTTTGAGGATACCAAAATAAAAGCATTATAAAAGATGTCCGTTCGTCCGCTACTTTATTTTTTGTCACCTGCACAGAGAAATTTGTAGATCTGTACGATTTTTGTTAAGTAAAAATAAAATAATAAAAATATATAGAATATAATTATGATCAGGAATTAATGTTGGGAATAAGTGAATTTAACCATCCGTAGTTCGCCAATATTAATATTATTATAAGATTTGATCAATTCTTGGATAAATACATAGGTAAGTACTTTTGATTCCAAAAATGGTAGACACGACTATGAATTATTTTTATTTGTGTAATTGAACAGAGTAATAATATCTATTTGTCATATCCACGAGAAATATAAAAAAACCCATTTCTTTTTTCTAAAAATATTCGTGGTTCGGCTAATCGTAAACTTCCTTACAACACATAAGTTATGTTGGTTTATCATTATTTGCTTTCCTAATCCACCGTATTTCAGTTTGTAATACTCTCTGCTTTTATAAAATTCTTTCACAAGGCCTGTTGTAAAACTACGTTGAATTTTTTCGCAGTGTAATAAAGACATTTTACGAGAGATTCAAAATGCAATCTTCTGAAAGTACAGGATGATTACATTTTATAGTGCAATAAACAGAACACCCTGCTAGTTACGGTATCCTCCCCACTAACTCTTATTACCACTTATGGGGGGAAGTTACAGGTGTTTATTATGGAATGAAGTTTTTCGTTCTTATTAGGTTACCCAATCCCCTGTACGAAGTCTAATGGAAAAATGTTCAGCTGACGAAAAGTCACGTTCATTTGTAAATGTGGCGCACGATAAGAGGACAAATTGTATTGAAGGTTTCTAAGTAAATATTGTCCTATCCTTAACTTGACAGGTGTGGATGTCAAGATATAAAGGCACAATGTGGGATCAATGGAATTTAAATAAATTTTTACTCTTTCAATAATCGAAAATTTGGGTTCACGACGAGTTCATCGAAAATCAATTCATCGAAAGCAAATTCATCTTAAACGAGTTCATCGAAAACGAGTTTATCGAAAACGAGTTCATCGAAAACCAATTTATCGAAAACCAATTCATCGAAAACCAATTCTTCGAATGATCAATATAGCGAATCGCCAATTCATCTAAAAAAATATATTTTGTAGATATTTGAGAGAAATGCCGAGCGGACCGGGAAGTTAAAAAAGCATTGGTCAATAAAAGTTCACAATAAATTTATACATAAAACAATTGATAATAAAACTTTGGACAAGGATATTAACCTAAGCTAACCCAACATAAACTTTTTTTTCGATGAATTGGCGAATCGATGAATTGATCATTCGATGAATTGGTTTTCGATGAATTGGTTTTCGATGAACTCGTTTTCGATGAACTCGGTTTCGATGAACTCGGTTTCGATGAACTCGTTTTCGATGAATTGATTTTCGATGATTTGATTACCGAAAATTTGTCTTGTGGCATCATTTAAAATTTTTAATATTTATGTATCGAAGAAGAGTAAGATAGATTGCATTTTTAAATAAATTCTGCGTATGATAATTGAGTCACATAGTTCCTATCTACGATAAGTCCAGTGAAGATTTTCTATTATAATTTTTTTAATAAAAACCTGTAAAAACTGATTCGATTGTCGAATTAGTGAAATTCTGGAAATTATTAGCTTTCAAATTGTTAAGAAAATTGGAGAAGAAATATCATTCGTGTGTAATCATATAACATATATTAAGCAAGTCTTTTCAAAATGGAAGCAAAATGCGACATCAATTTTCTTCCACATATTCTATCTTATATTTGTACTTGTTCAAGTTAACCAACTCATTTTAAAAACAAGAGTTTCTCCAGGAAGCGATGGAATCCATCGCATAGTAATTTAATAAAGTTTTTCCGAACAAAATTAAATTATCTCATTTTTCTAAGGCTTCAAGAAAATGTATCGACGGGATCGACAGGGTGAAAAAGTCGTAAAATGTTCTTAAAGAAACATCTTTTTACTTTTTCAAATTCTAGCGAAGTGTTCAATTTGATTTCGTTTCTGGTAAAAATTGGTACTTCGTACGGGCGTACTCTACTTAATTTAAAAAAAAGGAAATAGGTAAAAATTCATGTCATGTTTTATTTATTTTTATTTTATTTTATGTTCAAGGGGCTTTTAGATAAATATAGGTAATATAACTTTAATATGAGAAATAAATAATAAAAATAAAATTACAGCCAATAAAAAATACTTGGGTACCTACATGAAGTAAAAATACAAGAAACTTTTTTTTAAATGCAGTAATCAGTCAGGTTTATAAAGAGACCCAAGGTTTAAGAATAGGGTTGGAAAAGGTTTTTAATATAATTTACAAAATTCACCAAACATTAAACTTGTCAATATCGCCCTAGTATTGGTTTCCTATAGCATTAAACCGCTTTATCGCAGAATAAGCAATGTAATTGTGACAATTATAATAAGCAATAATTATCAGCCTGAAACACTCATCCACATTGAAAAATCTTCCGAGAAAAGATACATGACGCCAACGGGACTTGAACCCGTGCCCTTCTGATTGCCGGTCAGCTGCTCTCCCAATTGAGCTATGGCGGCTTATCTTATACCCGCCAAATGATTCAATATATACTAGTGTTTCATTCAACAATTACTGCTTATTATATTTTTTCCACCTGAAAACAACCAACTTTATTTTTGCGAGAGAGACACTGTTAGTGTTAAATCCGTCACTAGGTGGCGTCATGTATCTTTTCTCAGAAGATTTTTCAATGTGGATGAGTGTTTCAGGCTGATAATTATTGCTTATAATAATTGTTACCCTTTGTGCTATGCATAAAAATCTTGTCTTAAACGTTAGTTTAACAATTAAAAATAATAATTAATGTAATTGTGCTTACGTGTAGGTACCGCAATAGAATAGAGAATTATATCGTCTTGTTCCCGTATAAAAAGTTTATGTACCTAAAGGAAATTTGAACTTAAACATGCCAAAGTTATGGAAAAAAATCTCTACTCAAATTAATTTCGTGTTTCTTGTATAAAATATTTTCATTCGTCAAGAAATGTAAACGATTTTCTATTTCAAATTGGGTTTATGATACTCTTTTCATGGTGGGTTTATGATTAATATTCGATTGCAGAGATTGAAAATAAGGTGTAAAGTTTCATTTTTAATTTAAACATCATATTCTTAGAAGGTATTTCAGAAATATCTGAAGCATTTTTTAATGTTTGGAAAATAAAAACGTTTTTCGTTGGAAGTTAATTTCTCGGCCGGGTGCGAAAAATATAAAAATCAAAATATAGTCAAATATTGTGTTTAAAAACAGCTCTCTTTGGTATTTTTTTTTAATTAACAATATTTTTCATCATAAAAACAACGAAGAATGTTTCGAATCTAGAAACAACACGACCTTAATAAATCGGGAAGAATTTTTCGTATGAAAAATATTTCAAGCTTTATAAATGAGCAAATTCCTAAAAATCATATTTTACGTTCATCATATTCACAGCGATAAGGTACAATCCAATTATATCAATAATATTCTTTTTGCTTGACATTGTATACAACGACTCGTTACAAAATGTCACTGCCAATAAGCCTAATCAGAAAATGATCATTAATAACATGCCAGAAAAAAAAACGTAGACCAAATAAAATTACAAGAGTATTTACGCAATATACCTACCAATCTACTTAAAGGAGGAATGAACGAAATTCAATTTATTCAGTCATCGCACATCGCACGAAAACATTTTCATCAAAAAAATCAAATGGAGGCAAAGCCATTAACGTCGAGCCATTAAGGGTCATTAACGTCGTCAATATTTCGTCAAAAGATGTTCTTACGATCGTACAGGGCGGTTCCATTGAGAAAGATTAATTATTGATATCCTGTGTGGAGCTCATGTAAAAAAAAAAAAAAAAATTCCCCGTACCAGCTTTTTAAAATTATAACTCAATATCGACTTCATTTCATTCAAAATTTGCTTTAATTTATACCCACATTCAAAAATACTAAAAGGCGTGATGATAAAACTATTAAAATTATGTACTTTTTGTAACTATATTTTGATCGTAAGTATTTATAATTTTTCAATAATGTCTAAGCTAAATAAGATTTTTTTTAAATATATTAGTTTGTAAGACCGTAAATAAATAGACAAACTGAAGTATTGTTTGCGTAAACACGTTTGCGGATCTTTTTTAAAATTAATTAAAATTTTGTAACATAGCTATCCCAAATAATTTATTGATTTATTTTACTGCATGATTACATTTTTATTTATTTATTTTTATTTATTTTATTTATTTATTACATAAGATACATTTATACAGTAAAATAACATAATAATAATATTTCAAAATAACTGTAAATATTAAAATGGGTACAGAGTTCGGATCGCACCGTGAAGCAGTATAGACGTGTATTGTGGTTACTTGCTGTGTTGCTGTCTACACTCAGATAAGAATTTATTGTTACCTTTACGTTTTCGTTACTAATCCATTGTATTATTTGATTTACGATTGAGTGCGTACAGTCAGTCTAATAGACTCTATTATTTTTATTTATTAATTTTTGTAATTAATTTTTTGTTTGTTTTTTTTTTGTTAATTAATTTGTAATATGGAGGAGGATGAGAATCGGCCACCAGACCCTGAGTCCATATTTAATATTTCTGATGGCTATGATACTGACGGCAGTCAAGTATCTATAACTATTCCTTCCCGAAAACGACGACCTTCGCTTAGTCCTGATGTTCCTCTCAAAATTAAATCTATTTCTATTTCTCAATCCAAGCAATCCCCAATCCTTCATAATGATTCCATTCCTACAGAAGCTAAAACTATTGAATTGATGTATTCTAGTTCCTCTTCAGCCCCATTTATTGTTAATGTGCAAAAGACTGAACAGGGGAAAATAATTCATCCTCTGGATTTCGGAAAATTCATTTTTAGCTCTAAAAATAATAACCTTGGAATAATAAATGGTTCAATCAAGCCGGAAGGCAGATATAAATTATCCTTAGAATTTAAATCCTCCACCTTTGCTAATGACTTTGTTAAAAAAATTGGTTCTTTGTCAAATAATAAATTCAAAGCATTTATACCTACTTTCAACTTAACCAGAATGGGCAGAGTGAAAGGTATACCTACCGATCTCTCTGAATCTGAAATTGTAGATGCTCTTAATGACTCCCAAGTTACTCCTAAAGTTTTAAAAGCTCGTCGTTTAAATTTCAAAGATTCTTCTTCTGGAACCACCATTTGGAAACCCTCTCAATCCGTAGTTATAACTTTTGAAGGCCAAATCTTACCATCCCGGGTGTTCATTTATTATAACTCTCTTCCCGTCGAAATATATAGATTCCCCACAATCCAGTGTTTCAACTGTTGCAGATTTGGGCATTCTAAACCCATTTGTCGTTCCCCTCCGCGTTGCTTCCATTGCGGAGAGGATCATCAATTTGAACAGTGTCAAAACTCAACTAAAAGCCCAATTTGCATTAATTGTAAGGGTAACCATACTGCGGTAAGTGTGGCCTGTCCAGAGTTTTCTAGACAGAGGAACATCAAGCAATCAATGGCTTCAGAAAATATTTCATACTTCCAGGCGTCTAAATTATTCCCTCCTGCAAAAAAATCTTTTGCAGAGATATCATCTAATCCATCTATCTTTCAATTTTCTTCCCCTAAATCTCCTCAGTCATCTTCCCACAGAGAAACCATTTTCAAGCCGTTAAAATCTAAACCTAAATTTATTCCTTCCTTTGATAAAAAACAACATAATGATCTTTTGCTTCACCCGAATGGGAATAATAAATCTCAGGCTCCCAATGGGAATGCCTTAAAAAGTTGTCCCTCTACCGATAATTGCTCTAAAGTTCTAACGGAAAATTCCTCTTTCATCCAAACTTTAATTACTCTCTTAATTTCGATTCTTTCAAATAACAATACTGTACCGTCCAACGCTGCTGAGTATATTAAATCTTTACTCTCCTGTCTCCCCAATGTATCCGAAATTGAGCAAAATTCTTCAATGGAATAGTAGAAGTCTATTCTCTAACAAAATTGAACTTGTAAAATTACTTGATGAACATAACATTTCAGTTGCTGCCATTTCTGAAACATGGTTAAAAACCTCGTATCATTTTAAGATCCCTGGTTATCATTGTCTTAGACATGATAGACCTGATGGTAAGGGTGGCTCTGCTCTTATCATTCATAACTCTATTCCTTTTAAAGAAATCTTTTTTCACTCCCTCCCCGATAGTTTTCAGATAGTAGCAGCTATTATATCTGATATTACAATATTATCAATATACATTCCTCCCTCTACTATTTTTGTTGAAAACGAATGGGCTTCGTTTATATCTCAGATTCGTCCCCCGTACATGTTACTCGGTGACTTTAATGCTCATTCTCCCTCTTGGGGTAGTGAATTAACAAACCGTTCTGGCCGTAATCTGTTAGATTTTATGGATACATATAATCTATGTATATTAAATGACGGATCACCAACTCGTTTGACTGCTCCTCAACATAGAAAAAGTGCGGTTGATTTGTCTCTTTGCTCATCTTCGTTGATACCCGTATGTTCTTGGGACATTCTTACAGATCCCCTTTCCAGTGACCATTTTCCTATAATAATCTCCTTCCACCATCTAACATCCTCTCATTCCTTTTCGACAAACAATAGTTTTAAATTTAAAACTAAAGATGCGAATTGGAGAACTTTTTCTTTGGAATTGGACTCCATTATTCTTTCAACTAATTCTTCTCCGGTGAACATCAGATCTCAATGTGAATTATTTCCTAATATGGTAATAAAAGCCGCAGAAAAAACTCTTCAAAAACGTAATGATAATATTAAAATAAAACATTCCACTCCATGGTGGGATAAAGAATGCACTGATGTCGTTAACTCCAGAAAAAATGCAATTTCTATTTTCCGGAAATGTATGTCTTTCGAAAATTACCTTTCTGTGAAACGCGTTCAGGCAGAAGCTAAACGTATTTTGAAAAATAAAAAGCGGTCTGGATGGCGAAAATTCTGTGAAAGCCTGTCTCCGGAATCTCCTCAGTCTTCTGTTTGGTCCAATTTAAAAAAATTCGGTTCTTCTTATACTCCGCAGCGTTCCAAACATATTCCAGAAGAAATTATTATAGGTTTTGCGGATAAGATAGCGCCGCCATCAGTTGCCAGATTAGAAGAAATGCCTTCCTTTATTTCTTATCCAACTCATTCCAACTGGATGGACTCTCCTTTTTCAGTTAGTGAATTGAAACGAGTAATTAATTCCCTACCAGACTCTTCTCCGGGCCCCGATGGAATATTATATAGTTTCATTAAAGCATTCTCGGACATCTCGGTTGAATATTTCTTATCCCTAATTAATTACATGTTCGAAACAGGATTTATCCCGGAAGTCTGGAAGGTTCAAAAAATCCTTCCGATTTTAAAACCAGGGAAAAACCCATCTGATATCTCTTCCTATCGTCCTATTGCTCTTTCGTCATGTTTAATTAAAGTAGCAGAACAGTTGATAAAGAACAGATTGGAATGGTTTGTTGAAAATCACAGAATTATCTCTCCAAATCAGTATGGCTTTCGGAAAAAGAAATCAACCATGGATAATTTAAGTGTGTTGACAACAGACATCCGTATCTCCCAGTCCCTTAATTCTTCAACATTGGCCACATTTCTTGACCTTTCGTCAGCTTACGACGATGTACTAATTAACGTATTGAAAGAAAAATTAATAAAATTAAAAATACCCTTAAAATTAGTTCAATTTATTATAAATTTGCTAACAGACAGATCCATTATTTTGCACTTTTCCTCAAAAACGATAAATCGCAAACTATGGAAAGGGCTACCCCAGGGGTCCGTAATCAGTCCATTGTTGTTTAATATTTATATAAGTGACTTAGACATTGCAATGCCTTCATCTATCAAGAGACTTTATTTTGCTGATGATTTCCTTATATACTTATCTCACAAAAATCTATTCCACGCTGCGAAGGAATTAAATATGGCTTTACATAATATTAAAGTGTGGTTGTTGGCAAATGGGATGAATTTAGCTACTTCTAAAACCAAGGTCGTGGCTTTTACACGCAAAAGAAAATTACCCCCATTTTCTGTCTCTTTTGATAATGTCCCTCTCCAAATCGTTAAGCAAATTAAATTTCTTGGGCTACTTTTGGATCATAAACTTTCCTGGCTCCCGCATATTCAAAAAATTTCGTCTAAGTGTGAAAAGGGGCTTAATATGATGCGTGCTGTTTCGAGAGTATGGTGGGGATCTCATCCTACTACTCTTAAATGAATGTATAGTGCCCTAGTGCGAAGCCATTTGGATTATGGTACATTTCTTTTCGATCCTCTTCCTAAATATTTGGATAAAAAACTTGAAAGAATTCAATCCAAAGCTCTCAGAATGATTATTGGAGCGATGAAATCTTCTCCAATTAATTCTCTTCAAGTAGAATGTGTTGAGCCTCCCTTAATTTTGAGAAGACAATTTCTGGCTGATAAATATATTCTGAAATCTTTTTCTACATCGTGTCATCCTTTAGAACAAAGTCTTGATCATTTGTTCAACAATTTAAACAATGACAAAAGATTGACAGATAAAAATCGATTTCCTCTTCTTCTAAAAAGTTTTCTTTCATTCAAATCTCTTTCTTCTTCCCCACAAAATCTACAGAAAGATCCAATCCTTCCTATTTTCACTATCTTATTTGATTCTATCAATTTTATTCCCAACATAATAACTTCTGATTTTCGGACTAACATTTTAACCTCATCTAATCAAAATGTCGAGGAAAATTTTAAAAACATTATTTCTTCCAAGTATCCTGGATTTTCACTCATTTATACAGATGGTTCTAAGTCTGAAAACAAAGATTGTGGAGCTGCGGTGCATATTCCCGAATTCAATTTAGATCTGTCTTATAAATTGCCTAAAGAAACTTCTATATTTACTGCAGAATGCTTCGCAATTGAACAAGCTTTAATTCAAATTCAGCTTCTCAATATTCGTCGAGCTTTACTGTGCACTGATTCTCTAAGCGCAGTACTGAAAATTTCTTCAAATGTCATTCATTATCCAGAAGATTACATTATTTGTAATATAAAAAATATCCTCAAATCATTGAATGAATTAAATTTCGAGACAATATTGGTTTGGATCCCTGGACATTTAGGAATTGAAGGTAACGAGAAAGCCGACTCCCTCGCTAAATTTGGAACAATATCTGGCTCTATTCCTTTAGATTTTAGAATTCCGTTCTCTGACGTCATCCCTATTCTTAAATTCAACATGATTCGCTCCTGGGAAGAAAATTGGGCTGATACGAAAACCCGAACTGGTGCTTTTTATGCTGGAATCCAAAACCATATTCCAAGTTAACCTTGGTTCCACGGCAAGAATAAATCCAAAAGATTTATTTCCTGCATCTCGAGAATGAGAATCGGTCACTGCTCTGTTGCATCCCACTTATTTAAAATCCGAGTCCTAGATAGTCCACTTTGTCAGTGTGGCGTGGAAAATGAGACTCTTGACCACGTATTCTTTAATTGTAAAAATCATTCGTCCTTGAAAGGCATTTATCGTTTACTTATTAAAATCACCCACCAATCTCCCCTTAGTATTCCATATTTGCTTTCTCTCAATAATTCAAGAGTTTTTTCCGTTCTACATAAGTTCATAGACTTAAATGACTTCAATATTTGAGATTTTCCATGCCCTTATAGATTTTTCATAAAATATAATCATCTCCCTTTATTTTAACGGCACAGAGCACTCTTTTTAGGGTGAATTGCCTTAAACAAAAAAAAAAAAAAAAAAAAATGGGTACAAGTGTTATTATGTATTGTTTGTCTATATTAGTTCCTAGCTAGGCAGATTGCCCTTTCTAAGGGACCAAATGCTGGTGAAAAATGCAAAAAATGTATTCTGAACAAAAAAAAAGTTTTTTTTTTTGTATATTAAATATAAATATTATATTAAATGTATGTTATATGATACAAAATTTTGTTTGAAAAATTAACAAATCTGCCAACGACCTGCGGTAAAACCTTACTGTAACAAAAATAAACATATATTCTCAAAATTTAAAACATAGCTTTATTCAATAAAATAACAGTCTTTCGAAATCAATTTATAATTTTTTGTGGAAAACAGTCAGTACGTCTAAAATTAGATTTAAAAATGATATATTTCCGGTTTTGTCTATTCCCTCTTAATGTAATTTAATTTGATTACTGCAAAAAATGGATTTTTGAAAGTCTTTATTTAATTAATGAACGAAGATATTTATAACCTTCCTTGTCACTCTGGCTTTTGGCATAAAATTCTACGTTGGGTGGCTACCATATCAGTGGATCAAGATCGGAAAAAAGTTTCATTATTTATAGTATTAGTACGTTTTTTCCCAATAAACTTGCTCTCAAAGTTTCATTTCTGAAACGCAGCCTCTCACTTGGATAATTCAATTCAATTCAGTGCCGGCAACCCGGGCGTTTATTTATTATTAGTTATGTACAACATGATTTTTTTTCCTTACCCTCCTCACTAGACAAAGTCTGTTCTGAGGCTGGTAACTAACAATTTCTAATTACATAAAAAACAAATAAGTGGTAAAACAAAGAAAAAAAGAAACATATATACTATAGTAAAAATAATAATAAAAAATAAGAGGAAAATCAGAATTTAAAAACAGAGTAGAAAATAGAAAATATATAATATTAGATATTAAGAATATTACTTATCTCTCTTCTTTCCTTGACATTCAACCAGTTTAAAAATCTTTTGAAAACCCAGTTCAAATTATTAGATGCGACGTAGGTCTTTGTTTGGGCTACAAACTTATTGAATATATATGGTGCCAAGTAAGATTCATGTTTTTTGCAAAATTTGATTTGATATATGGTACTTGTAGTTGATTGTGTGTGTTTGCTCTTGTGTATTGCGAGTGAGTTATGAAGTGTGGTGATATTTTTATGCAGTTTTTGTAGATGATCTTCTTTATAAAAAGTTTATTTATGTCTAATAGGTTATTGTTGATCATTATCTGTTCTGTCGGATGTTGATAAGGCTTTCTAAACATAATTCTGATTATTGTTTTATGATTAATTTTAAGTGATTTGAGGTGAGTCTCTGCTGCTGCTCCTCATACTGAAATACCATACATTGGAATACTTTGACAGAGTGCATAATATATATTTTTTAGCTGAGGTAGTGACATAATGTTTCGAATTGTTTTGAAGATATAAGAGAGTTTCCGTATTTTTTTGTAATTAGGTTAATTTGGAGATCCCATTTTAAGTTATTGTCAACAGTTAAACCGAGATATTTAATATTTTGCGCATAATCAATTTTGTCACAAACACAGCGTGAGTTAGTTAATGAGGTAACTGTGCAGGGGTGAAGATGTAGTTGTGGGCGACTATCTGGCTGACCAGCTAATGTTTTACTGAAAGTTAAGTATTTTGTTTTAGAAATATTTAGTGTCAGTAGATTATTTATTAGCCATTTATTTACTTCAGTCATCCCTGCTTCCGTGTTTTTGAAGACTTTTTCCCATGATTGGGCTTTGAATAAAATTACAGTGTCATCTGCATAACTGATAACTTTGTACTCTATGTTCCCTAGGCTTATCTCAGTTAGACTGTTAATGTAGATGAGAAACAGTATGGGACCTAAGACGCTGCCTTGGGGTACTCCATACCTGTTGCCTACTTTGTCACTTTCTTGATTATTGATTTTTACAATTTGTTGTCTATTTTCAATGTAGCTGATGAAACATTTTAGTGGTGGACCTATTATGCCAATGTTTTTGAGTTTTTGTTGGAGTATTTTATGTGAGATGGTGTCGAAAGCTTTTGCTAGGTCTAAGAACACTCCTAACACCTTTGAACCGCCATCTAGGTTTTTTACTATGTAGGTGGTTAGTTCCGATAAGGCGTCTTCTGTTCCCATTTTTGCCCGAAACCCGAATGGACGGGTGGAGATCAGTTTGTGTTTGTCAAGGTATGCGAGCAGTCTTTTTTTCATAGTTTTTTCTAGTAGTTTCGATAGCGATAATGCAGATAGAATATTTCACCTTACAATTAGTTTTATAACTATGTTACTATATAAAGTATAACTTTACGTGTAGCCTGAGAGCTTAATCTTTCGTTTAATAACGTACACAATGTCGTTAATTTTTTTCTATCGGATGGATTACAGCCTTTCGAATACATAAATAAGTATTTGTAAAGCGCCACCGGATATTACAATTTATTCTAGGATTTGTGAAATTGAAAGCATTAATGTTATATTTGTCTGAGAATAAATGCCATTTAAAATCAAATATTGTGATTTTCCTTAATACTAACATATGTAGGAAGGTGCCAAACGCTAGATCGCTAGCGCATCCCAAACGTCAGATTGGCAAATATTTGTCAAAAAATTTACCGAATATAAACCAAAATGTGCCTTTGCCGCTTTTACACTAGAGACAAGAAGCTTAACGTTATGCTGCGGAGATCTCAAAAGGAATACAAATTTGTTTGTGGGTTGCCTTGCACTATTTCTCGTCATAACAATATTCTCGAATTTCGAACCTTCTATTTATTTTCGCAATAAGTAATGTTGCAAATTGCGTTTTAGGAGCATACCACGGGATTCTATTTCATTGCAACCGACGCGGATTCCTTTGCAGCGCAGGTCGTCATTATAATTGATTCGATTAAAAAATAAATTCAAAATAATGAATTAACCTTTAAGTTTTTCTTCTATAATCCTAACAAAATATTGTAAATACGAAAGGGTATTTGTTTGTTTGTCATCCTTTCACGTTGCGACGGAGCAACACATCGACGTGATTTTATGCATAGGGATAGCTGAAGAACTGGGACGTGACATGAGCTACTTGTCATCCCGGAAAAAACATTTCGTACCCGTTGTAAAATTCTTTGTACAGTACTTTCTCTCTAATACAACGCGAGCGATGCCGCAGGAAAAAGCAATGTTGTTACCACAGGATCAATAAGAAAATGTTTTTTTAAATATATGTTGCAGCGTTTTAGCAATAATATTATTGATTTAATTAAAGAAAACCTTCAAATTTACATAGAGTTTCACAAAATAAACGTGATAATACATAATAGATGAATCAATCATTAACATTAAGTTCTGCACCTAAAAGTTATCTATTAAAAAGCTCCTTAAAACGCTGGAACTTCCATGAATTTTAAGGTTGTAATTTTGAAATTCGCCTGGCGTGTTATAATTTGATATTAAAAGTTGGCAGGCGAGTCAATTCCTTAACTCGTTTAACTTTTTGTTTCACCAACGTCATTACCTACGCAAAACTTTCCAACAGCTTTGCTTTCTAAGGAATTAAGCCGGCCTGATTATTAAAGGCCATAAAACAATAATTTGAATAGGGGAAATAAGCTTTAGAGCGGTAGTTACGTTGAAAAAGTTTTGATAACAATTATCGGCATTCATTTACACCACAATAATAATTTAAGCCCATAACTAAAACGCCTACCAAGTTAAATACGTTAAAACGGTTCCTTTAACTCTTCCAACTTTTTTTTCGTATTTGTATATGACAAACGTGTTTGAATTTAAAAAAAAAAAATTACACAACTGATACATAACCATTTACCCTACATTAATGGTTATTTTTCAATTGTGTAAAATTTCAAACACTTTATTAGCATATTATATCCACAAGCAAATGATTATAATGAAATAGTAGTAGGCACCTGAGAAGTAAAATGACTAATATACAAACTATTAAAAAAAAAAACGAAGCGCGTAAAGTTTCATTAAGGGTAGACCTAAAATAGTTCATAAAGTGTTCATTTGTTATTTTTGGAAAAAACCCCTTTTGCGAGTCATGCTATAAAATATTAAGATGAACGGTTTGTTTGCGCCGCGCCGGTCAATACGCAATGAGTATGAATAAATAGTTGAGCAAACTCAATTCTTCCAAGAAAGTCTTGGAAGAAATGAGTTTGCATATGTAAGTCGTTCACGTAACAAATTATTCATCTTAATATTTGAAAGCATAACTAAGTATTATTTCCTAAAATAATTTAATTAACGCCATTTATGAAACAGCAGTTTATGAACTCTTGTAACTAACAAATAAATACTCGCGGTAATTAGAAAATTCGGTTCACTTACGAGATATAACCTGGCCACTATTCATGTGTTCGAACACCGAATAGTGAACTCAAACTTTATAAATAAATAAATCTAAAAAACATGTTATCCCACATATAAGGTATTAAGAAGGTGATGAAATGCCCCATAAATCTTTAATAAGGCTCTTGATCACCATTACCTCTTAGAGAAATTAAATTTCTGCTGTGTCTTACAAAGTCACGCTCACAACAACGATATTCCAGTCTTATTATTGAGGAGCCCATTTATTTATGAATATCGAACATGCAACAAATATAAAAAAAAGTTTTCAACTTAACCTCAAGTCAATTCACTAAATGTATCTTGCAAAAACTGAAGTCATAACGAAGTACCTCTGACCCCTTCTGGTTATTACAGAACATGTTTCATTTTCATTGTATAACTTTCAATACAATTCTTTTCTTTTTTCCTTCAATCCGCAATATTATGATAGTCAAATAAAAATATAAGTTTTGTACAAACTGCGTTACAACAAATATTAACTTCTAAATTCTATCGGTGGAAAAATATCATGCATTATTTTTTTTTACATTAGCTCCACACAGGAGGTACCGAGGAAAACAATTTCCCTCAGGGCCTGTGTCATCATTGGGGATGCTGTGTGGAGGGTCTTTTTAGGAAAAGGAAGGAGAGGAGGTTCTAGAAAGAAAAAGTAAATAAGGGGTGTGTAGGAATCTAGGGGTCAGTGTGTCCAGGAGTGATAGACCTTTCAATCCATTCCTCCCACTGCGGTGCAGTCAGCCGGAGATGTCAAAAGGTCTCCCTCAATTAGTTTCTCCCGATTCGGCCCTCCAGTGTTAGACAGTGGGTGGGCAAACGCATCCGCCGCCAAGACCTGGACAAACCTCATCCTGTGAACCCTAGCACCCCTGCTAAGTCACCAAACGTAGCAAACCACTTGGGGTGACTTATGGCAGGGGTGTTGGTTATCCAATAAATGGTTCCCGGTGCTGCGGTACCCATATTCGCCTCACAGATTTGGATAAACATCATCGATCAATAACACCAATTCAATCACAGAAAGAGATTATTGCATGATTTCAAACACTCGCTAAGAGCACACTGACATTTAAAAAAAATATTTTCATTCATACACGTTTTAAGACATGAAGTTTTTATCGTATAGTTATACTACGTCGCTTCCAAAAACTTTGTTTTTCATTTATGATATTGTGAATGTAAGTAGAAACCACAATGACTCTGCGTTGATGATATAACATATACATAATTTTCTTATCTAGGTCATGTGTATGTTTTGTTATTTCCATCAGTGTTCAAACTTCAAACCGTTAAATAACAACAAAAATGCTTTGAAATCAACCTCCATCAATACCAACCACAAACTAAATATGAACAATCAGAACGTACGGAACTTCGCACGAACGCACAACGTATTACGTGGGTACCTAAGTCAAGCGTGAATTTATGTGTGGTCGTTTTGAAAACAATCGACGTTGATTATTTTTTTCATTCCCCGTAGAGAAAATAGCGCAATCAGTCTACAGCAAATGAAAAGTGTTTTCTTTTTTATGATAAAGCTTTGGCCATGTTTTTCCCTAGTTTTGAAAACAATAATATATTTTTTTGTACAGGTAATTCCCTTAATAAATCTTTAACATTCACGTGTGTACCTTTTTAGTACACCACTTAATAGTTAGTATCCTTTAGTGAGAAGGCCATTAAAGGGGTTTTAAGTGGAGCTAACTAAAAATGTCATATCCTTTATCACGACTTTAATAGCGTACTTAAGACATGTTATTATAATTGTGAACTTTTTTTTATTTACGCATCATAAAACATTTTCATTGAAAAGATTGGCAAAACTTCTTACTAAAAAAAAAACACAGCGCGACCGATTAACTGTGTTATTGCAATAACATAAATAAAGCTCGTATACACTAAAACACGTTTTATTACCAATAACGTTTCTTACGTGGTCACGCTGTTAAAACGCATTGAAGATGTGACAACGTTGTATATGGTTTTAATTTACTAGGAAACAATGTTGTTTTAATTTTTCTCCGCAAGGGGCATTATTGGCGCGCCTATGCATTAGTTCTTCTGCGCGCGACAGCCCGCGATAACAAAACAGCTCGGTGTGTTTTATGGCGGGATTTCGAAAATTTTGTGATTTTACTTAATAATTTCTATTGTAGTGACGAATTTACTCTTCTGTTCACATAATTGATATATTTACCATGTTATTTGTGTGGTTTACATCAGTTTAATCAAGTTATTGTACAAACGCCGTACTTTCAAAGTTGAACGGTCAGAATATTGTTTTTTATAGGTTACTTAAAAGATAAAATTTTCATTTTAAGATCTTTATTTTAAGAGAATTTCTTAAAAGTGATAATTTTTTATTATATTAAAATCTAATACATGTGTTCGTAAACGTATCAAAAAAATTAACGTCTTTAGAGATGGAAGAAATCTGTTTTAAATTTCGGTATTATTTCTAAGTTATTTTTTTGGCAATAAAAAAAACTTTGAAATTTTTTATTATTTTTTTATTGTATACACGATGAAAAAGTGAGGTGATTGATAGTTTCCTTCCAAATTTATTACATAAAAGGACTGTGTTTTTTAAATTTTGATTTTATTTAAATTTCACTACATTTTGGTCAAAAATGTTGTGGGAGGAAATTTTTTTCCGAGTTTGAATCTTAAAATATGGCAGTTTTTGAAAGCTAAAGTGTATTTCAAATACTCAAATCTAAAAGGTAATTTTATCTAGTTTTCGTAAATGGTATTTGTTTTTACGACACCTTCAAAAATAAGAAATATATAGAACATTCAAAATACTATGGAAAAATTACAAATATCGTTCGGACATCAATGATTAAAACAGAGATAAACTACCCTCTCAGGCCGTGGAAACCATGTGCATTTCTTTCAAAGAACAAATTTTTAATTAGTAATGTTTTCACATCCGCGGCCGTTTGTCAATTGAATAAAATTTTCACTGGGTTTTTTAGTAAGGCTGTTAGTGCATATAACTAAGCATCGATTGTTAATAAGATGAAACAAACATTTCTTCTCAAAAGTGTCCACTGACTGGAATTCATTTTTTTTTAAATCACAGCATAATTTTAAATATTTTACTTGAACTTCGAAAAATAGGATTGGGATCTGCCACAAAATTATGTAAAATTCCATCAAACTAATTAAGAATTCAATGAAAAACCAGTCGAAACAAATTACAACTCATTGGAGAGAGAGGTATTCGAGTGTTAACGTACCATTTGAGCATACAAAATCGTGAAACAGCTCTATTGGAAGAAACCGTCTTTGATCCAATATTCATGAAACAATACATCAATTCATAAAGAAGAAAAAAGCTGCAAATTTGAATAAAACGGTAAAATGATTGAGTCCAAAAACATGCGTTTCCGATTTCACTGGAGGGGAATAAAAATTTAAAAAAAAAACGTTTTTTAAATCACAAAAGACTAAATCCGTCTCAGGGCAAATATCCAATATTTGGACAGAGTGTGTATTTTTGTCTGTTTTGGTCTGTTGTTTTTATGTATACTTCACTAGAGGAGCAGCTGTTTGCTTCTAAAAAGAATTTGACTTTCAAACAAATTAATGTGTAGTATTCAAAGCAAAAATTTCTAATAATGCTTCACCACAAAGGTTATCTGTTTTCATATTTTCTATGACTTGGTTTATTAAATTGAATATATGCTTGGTTAACTACTAATTTATTTACCAACCGGTTTCACTTGACTCAAGCTTCATCAGAGTAACATTAAAATTAGATCGAGCAAAGCTAAACCACTTGGTAAATAAATTAGAGGTTAAAAATCGAGAAAGGAATGAAGGAAGTGGGTGAAAGGCTTAAAAATAATTTGTTGGCACTGAGCATCTAAAAAACAAAACACTTATGTTTTTCCATTAACAGCAAAGGGCAAACGGACTTCAAATTCTCGCTACACATATACAATTGCACCCCAGGCTATTCCTCCTGTTCCTGCGAGAAAATCAAAAAGGTGGAATCATTAAAATCCCTAGACCACCATCTACATATGCTGGAGAATTCACACGCTAAGTAATTTTTTTTATTTTTTATGGTAATAAAGTTGGCTCTTCCTGGTTCATTTTATCTCAAAACGTGTAAAAAAAATTAGTAATGGCTTCATAAATTGATTATGAAATTTGGTTTTGCGTAGTTGCAATAGTTTTAAAAATGAGAAAAGTGAATTCGAATGAAACCAAAGGATTTGAAAAATGAATCCCATTCGTCAATGAGATACTCACAAGATAAGGACAGTATCTATTCACTTTTGTTTGTATCAAGTTGATGGTGAAAATTATGTATGTTAACATAACATTTCGGAGCACTGATCTCGGATGGCAATCTCACAATAACATAAATAATGCCACATTTGCTGCGCATAAACAGGTAAGTATAATCGCAAACCGAACCAAGAATTAAGGGAAAAGGGAATTAAGAAAATTAAGGGAAGCAATCGCAAAAAGAATCAAAAAAAGTTAAGAAGTAGAAGCTTCAAGATGAGCCAAGAAGAGGCGAGAAAATGCAAGAAGAGGCAAGAATTGCCAAGAGATAAGAAGGGGCGGTAAGAAGTAAGAATAATGGAAAGACGAGATGTAAGAAGCACAAAGGCGAGATAAAAAGAGGCAAGAAGAGTGAGAGAAACAAGAAGAGACAAGATGAACCAGGAAGCGCCAAAAAGCAAGAGGCACGGAAATACAAGAAGAAGCAAGAAGAAGGAAAACATAAAGAAGAAAAAAACAACTCTCAATCAATTCGTTCATTCCTGCCCATCCTAAATTCCAATATTGGCTTATTAGAGTGCTATGTATAGCGGTCGATTAAATAACAACCTCCTTTCCATCCTCAGAGCACGTATTCCAACTCCTACATCAGTGCCCCTCGGTGAACCAGTTTCACCGGAACAGGATTGCTCCTGGCTGGGTTGGTGCAATATTATCGTCTTTGTTTTATTTATTTTATTTTTTTGAAATCAAATTATATTCAACATTATTGCTGCATTATTTTTATAATTATAATAATAGCATGATTAATTATTTTTTATCACACAATGTATAAAGTTTACTGACTACTTACCATAACACGGTTTAGCCTAGCAAGTAGGGAAAGTAATCAATTATAACAACAACAAAAAAAGTTACATTTACGGGGCTTTTAAAATACCCACGGCAACGGCACGTCGACGGCAACGACACGCGGCGTTTCATTTTTAACGTGTGATTGAGATGTGTGGTTATGATTGCATTTAGACATCAGGTAGACATAGGTACATCGTTGGTCTTATTTTCAACGGCTGTTTCTTACACACTATTATAATATATAGTGTGCAAGAAAGATGTGCAGCATTATTATGATAAGACACCCACGCATGCATTTTGCCGTTCCGTTGCAGTCGGAATATCAAAAGCGCCCATTGACTTTTAACAAAAACAAATAACCATAACCGTTTCATTTGAAAACTGCATCCTTACCAAATTTAGTGCACTAAATGAAAAATCCTTTAAATTTTAACACTAGGCATACATACGTTTTTCCTTTGTGCCGATTGATCAATAGATGAATGACGGGATATTCAGTCTAACTCACCTCTGTAAATAAAAAAGAAAACATATTTTAATAAAAGTTCGCACGAAGTGTTTTTCCTTTTCAAATCCGTGACAATAGACAACAAAGCATTCAAAACAAATATTCAATGGGAATCTTGTGCTTCAGTAATATTTTATTATAAAATTCCATTGAAACTACTTCATAACACGAAGCATGCAAATAATATTTAAGATATTCCCAAGCGAACTTGAACGATAAATTCATAGCAACAACTGCAAGAATACATGGTACTTGGTATTCATAAGAATAAAATATGGTGGAATTTTCCGTTTAAGATACAATAATATTGCGCATCTATTACAGCATTTTAGTGGTCAACTATTTGATGCATTGGCTGTTGATGAAGACCCCTCTGACCCCCCACCATACGAAAGAAGAATGTTGATGAAGTCAATCTAAAAATACATTTTAAACAGTTTAGTAAAATTTTCAAAAAGATCCACAAAGCGTTGATGGAATATTGAAATTAATGAAATCTGATCATGTGTGGGTATTGAACACACTTAAGTCTAATAATTCATAGTCTGCCTTAATATTGGATTGAATCACCGATACAATATTGTGTTTTTTGTTAGCCTTTCTTAAAAGATTTGAGTTTGTTTATGGACAAAACTATTTATTCATATTCACAATTTAAGTTCTATAAATATCAAAAGTGTTTTATTCCTAAAATAATAGGTCACTTGCACGGATTTCATAAGGACTTTGAAAAAATCGTGTGGATAGATTTTTTTACTAAGATTACGAAAATGTTACAAAATTTTTTTAAGAAACGTACATTTTAATTTTATTTTTAAATAAATAAATCCATTATTTGGGCTCGTGAGGTCACTATATGAAAATGTCCCGTCTCCGAAAATGTTCCTATTAATTTTGTAAAATTCCACACTGATTTTTTTTTTAATATGGCATCACTTTGATTTCAGGCGAATTTTTGAATTTGACATTTAACGTTCACTAGATTTATTGTTTGTTCTCTGCGAACTTATCATTTGGTTTGACTTTTTGACAGATGAAGAGAACCCCGTACATTTAATGTTGTCCGTACGTGTTTTAGAGGTATAATGGTATAATTTATAATTTATAGTATAATTTTTCTTTCTTTATTTTTCTCTATTCTTTTTCATCTCCTCTTCATTCTGCTATATTCGTTTTATTATATGTTTTATATATATGAAACTATAGATGCATATTATATGATTTATACGATTTTTTTCTTTGTTTACTGTTTTATAAATTATCCATTATTTGATCTATATGTCTATTAAAAAATATATATACATATTGTTTAAACTTAAATAAAAATTATTATCTACATTCGTTGTCTCCGCCTTTTTAACACGAGCTTTGCTCAAAAAAAGGTGTAAGACATATTAAATAATATATATTTTTTTACAAAAAAACTTTATAGAAGACACAAAAACATGTAATTTTTGTAACATTTATTAAATAATAAATAAAAATACATAAATGGTTATGGTGCTGATTTTAACAAAATCAAATTTTATAATATTCTTATTATTTTTATAATTTACAAGTTCGTGTAGGTATATTACATTGGATATAGTAATATAGACGTTGTACATTATAATGATTTATGAACAATAAGATGGATCGAGGAACAAAATATTTATGAGATGTAATATTTTTGGTACGCCTCGTTATTCTCCTGCGCCCTTTCTTCTGGAAAACGTTCTTTTTTTAAATGATTTTCGGCTATGTAATTATCGTTTTTTCGCACCTATGAAATTATGTCCCGTCTTTCCGGTTTATAAAAAGTGATCTAATTTTTCGGAATGAAATTTTCAAAAAATTGCCAGGGTTACAAAAATCTATTAACAAAAAAAAATACAGAATGTCTTAGAATATTTGCCTAAACCGGAAAAAGTTTTTGAAAAATGCGATGCAAGTGGCCTATTGAACTCGCGCCTTCTAAGAAAGAGCAGATTATGAATTATTTTATGTATCACCTGAAGTCACTTTATACTATTGTATCTTTGACCGAACGGTGGACGCTCACCATAACGATCCTTCTTCCACAACTTCTGTCCTGCAGTGAAAGAACATGTTTTTGTTGTTATTGTTTATGATATCGAAAATAAAAATCCAATACGTACAATTGCGCAGGGTGATATGGTATTTATAACTTGATTAGTTAGAAACTTAATTGTATCCATTACAAATTTATTTATTTATTTCAACACATACGGCATAACACGTGCCATTAACATAATTAAACTTACTTATTAATTTTAAATACATGTTTATGTAAGTACATGTATATGAATGTATGTGTGCATGTATATATGTATATGTATTTATGTACATACATAACAGCTACTCTACTTATTTGTGTTTATTTTCCAGGCAACTTTGGCAATTTATGAGTTATTGGAAACATTTCTACCAATTTTCTAATTTTTTAAATAATTTTACTTAAATATGTTTACACTTACTAGACTTCATTTCAAAATAACTATCCTCCGTTGGTCACTATGAGACAGGCAGCTGCCTAGTATGGTGACCTAATATACGAGTATCTTCTCATCTTCTCAAGTAAATGTATTAATCATGTAACATGTACTTATAAATAAATAAATAAATAATGCAATAACATAAAGAAAGTAGCTATAGGGTATCTTAAAAATAATAGAGTACAAAAATTAATAAAAAACAAAAATTATAAATATAAAAAGGTAAAACAAATAAGAAATGCTCATAGGAGTCAAAAATTATGATAAAATAAATTTTAAATGTTTTTTTTTTAGAAATTTTATTAAAATTAAATTTAATAATGTCATTATCGAGTTTGAGTTTGAAAATGACCTTACAAGTCGAAACAGCTATAACTAAAATACATACTAAAATACTTGCAGAACTCGATAATAACATTATCAAATTTAATTTTAATTAAATTTCTTAAAAATTAAAAAAAACTAAACATTAACAATTATGTCAACGGGACATGATACATTTTAAAATACCTATGGCCTATTTCCAATGCATAGATATTATGTAGGACATATTATGGTTACGTGATTACATTATGATTACGTGGTACTAGCAGAAACTTTTGTTTAATGAATCTTTTTAATGATGACAGACTTTCGGCATTATCGATATTAGCAAATTCATTACCTAAAGTATGCAAGCGATGTATTATTGAATTTTGTTCTGTATTAGTGCCAGTATTGATGCAATAGTAAGGTGTTTTGAGTCGAGTTGGTCTACTAGTTACATGATAATTTATTAACGAAACTAATTCAGGGGAGACAAACCAGTTATTGTTTATTTAAAATGTAAAAAATGGATCATTAGGTATTCTTCTTCTTTTAAATATAATTGTCGCAGTTTTTGTAATAGAGAATCATAGTTAATGTCATCCTAATTTGAAATTACAAAAGAATGAATAAAATCAATAATAATAATAATAATAATAATATGTTTTTATTAATTTCTTACACATTACAAATTTAGTTTTAATACATATAAGAAATTACGTAGTACATATAAATAGTATACAAAAAAAATAAATTTTTATAAATATTTATACATAAAAAAGAAACATCAAGAAATAAATCAATTTCAAAACGAATTTTAGGCAGTGGTGAAAGATCTCGTCAATGAGGAGAGACTCTTTCAAGAATCAAAAGAATTTCATTTTTGAACCTCTCCTCACTGACGCCAAACATATCAATCTCGGAGGAGATTTGGTTCAGGAGCAATATACTCCTTCCTACCGGGAGAACCATTGGCAGGTTAGTTCTACAGGTAGGAAGATAGAATAATCTAAGCTGGCGTTGTCTAAGATAGTCATCCGGAACATAGAGACTCACGCGCTCCAGAATGGCTGAATTTTCAATATAGCCACGCAGCAGTCTGAATAAGTGGGTAGCAGCGTACCCCTCCCTTCTGAGCTGCAGGGAGTGGAGTCCCAACATGCCCAGAAGAAACTTCGTCGGGTAGAGCCATGGATAGTGGCCGTACTCCCTAACTAATAAAGTAAATCTTAGAAACTTTTTTTGAACCCTCTCCAACATGAGGGAGCATCCCACCTCATGAGGATTCCAGATAAGCGAACCACTCTCCAGCCTACTGCGGACTAGGGAGAAGTATAAAATCCTCAGAGCACGGGTATCCCGAAAAACTCTGACGGTTCGGAGAACAAACCCTAACATTTTTAAGGCCGACTGGCAAACCCCTTCGATATGAGGACAAAATGTCAGCTTATTTTCATACATAATCCCAAGATCCTAATAACTTAATTGTTTGAAGCGTGCGTTTAGTGTTGTTTGTGATGAATTGCATTGATCAACAGTGAAAATTAGGAAATATCGTAGCTTCCCACTTTAATTTAAAAAGAAAATATCAATTACTTATAAAACGGACACGTCTACGACATCTATCGGATTAGAGTAAAGTGAATTCATATTTACGGTAGGGATCTATAATTAGACAAAGTGAGACGAGTATTGATAAAAAAATCACAGATGGTATCAACAAATAATCAAAGACAGGGACTCCCCATATACTTAGCCCGTGATATATTGACAGCCAATTGAATTGCAGCAAAAGCGATTAAAAACCAATTCAGCCTATCAACGGGAAGAGGGCCGAACCCATTTTTAGAACAAAGGAACGACCTTTGGACTTAGCAATTAGTAATGTAATTAATGAGTTTGACGTTCCCACCAAACCGAGAGGTGAATAAACTCCATGGGAAGAAATAATCTGTTCAGGGACAAAAGAACGATGACCCCAAGAAATGTTATCATTAACCGGTACATTCCAGGGATCAGAAACCCTAGTTCTCGAACGCATTAAAACATATCAGGTGCGGAAAAAAAGGATACACGTAAACACGATGCAAAAGTTTAAGTGAAAAATTGCAAAGCAAGTGACGAAAACGTATTGTAAGATGTTAGGGAGATTTTCATCTATAATACGATTGTTTGTGACGACCGGAGATGATCGATTCGAGGGAAAACGTGCTAAAGGAAATGGAAATGTTGAGAAAACAATGGAAAATTATTGTTATCAATTCTAGACGGAGCTAGGATATTACGATGAAAGATTTAGGGAGGAAACGTCAAAAAAAATGAGAGTTTTAAAGAATAGGCGAGGGTACATTTCAGATGTCTAGAGCAGTAACAAGTGTTAGAGAAGAAAATAGAGTGCAGTACGGAGGGGAGTGGAAAATGCTGAAAACATTGCGATAGAAAAACTCAGGAAAAGGAGTCATTTTACGTAATTAAAATGGAGTTTATAGAGTAACATAGTACGCGATTGCAGATAAAGATGAGGCATTACAATGGTTGTCGATCCCAGATGTATTTTGTTGTGATAAACAAGGAATATTCGAACATGGAAATTGTTTAGATAAGGACGATTAGCCGTTAAAAAGGTAATAAAAATTATCATGGGTCTTATGAAATATTTATATTAAAGAATTCTCATAAAATTTAACGACACTGAAATAAAAAAGGATTTATTGCCAGGTGGGTACAGGAACTAATGTATACAACTGTCAAGACATATGGTTTATGGGATTTTGCGTAAGAACGGGACAAAATTTGGAAGGCGTTCTCTATGAAGCAATAAAAATGACAGAAATTTAAGGGCCGAAGTGGGGGTATCCCCTATAAAGATGTTAAAAAATGATATATTTATTAATAACAAATAGAAAATGAAATTTTCCAAGAGGCAGCAAACATCAAAAAACGATATGGTTATATCAGGGAAGTACGGGGGAGTGAGGGGAAAGGAGATACGACAGAGAAAAACAAAGGAAATCTTAGATTAACAGTGAATAAAATAAATACGGCTTGAAATATAAAAATCTATAGAGATATGAACAATAGCGTAAGGATAAATAAGGAAATTCATGGAAAGAGTGTCGTGAATAAAAGAAAATTCGAGAAAAAATGGAAAATTCAAATATACGACGTAAATAGAGAAAATTCGGTTTTAAATGGAAAGGTTCATATAGAATACAGAAAAACTCGAGGAAAAATAATAAAATAAAAATGAACAATTTGCGAGAAAGACTTCGACATGAAGATATCTCTGATAGGCGAATTTGGGGGCAGATTTGGAACATATGGTAGATGCCGTACGCACGGACATGTTACGGAATAGATGAAAATAGAACTTTAAAATTATTAAATTCAAGCTAGTTTTGTATGAACAACAGGACAAAGGAAGTTGGGCCATTAAACATGGATCTTACTAAATCCGGATCTTGTAAGTATGGAAGTACGAGACAGAATTTAATGTATCAAACGCAAAACGTACAAAGAGACCGCATTCGACAATAATGGAGAGGTTTCAAGAAATTACGAGTTGATAGTAATTAGATTGGTTTATTATAGGAGATTCAGATACGATCTTTTGGACCTGAGAGGGGTATAAAAGTCTAGACAAATGCCAGTTGAGGACAGTCTACGGTCGTGGTCGAAAAGTTTGTAACTTCGCGGAACGTGACGAAACGGTGGGTGATTTAAATTTAAAAAATTCTAAGTGATAATTATTTTGATACTTAGAAAATTTTCACATTCTATTCAGTGATCTACAGGAAAAAATACTTTGCAGTTAGAGTCAGTGAAAAATAAAAATAAAGCCAACGCATTAATTACTTGTGAAAAATAAAAGTGCTCGTGATAAATACAATTTGTTTTAGTGGAAAATTCGGATTTTATAATCACTTAATATCGTATTTTTAAACTTAGAAATTTCGCGTTTAATATTAGTGCAATAAATAACTGAAGTGATGTGATAATTTAGCGTGAAGGAGTTATAATTAAATACGTGTGTTCAATCTAAGTGAAAGTGTTCTAACAAATAATAAATATTTAAATTAATTATCTTAAATAATAATAATAAAACAAAATAATATTTTATTAATACATAAAAATTTCGGAGGGATAAAAATTTAATTTAACAACAATTTACCATCTCTAAATTAATCGTGAAGTAACTATCATTTAAAGTGTTATCTAACCAACGAGTTTTGAGATAAAATACAGTTTAGAACGATAGAGTTCATACATCATTTTAATTAATTAGATTAAATGAAAAAAAAAAAATTTGAAGTCAAAAAGATTTAATTAAATTTAGGAAAATAAAAAATTAATTTAGGAAAATCGCAGCAAGGTTACCGTGTATTTCCCGGTCGGAAAAAACCTTGGTAGGGGTAAGTCTTTTCCGTTATAAAATTTTACAGATTCCAAGGAGAAGGCGGAATGCAGCAAACATTGGTATTTGGATTAATTATTTGACCAAGATATTACTCGCTTAATATGTGATATGTAACTATATTAAAATATTATAAGTATAATAAGTATATTTTATATATTTATATATGTAAGTATATAAACATATATATATGTAATTTTGTTCCCAAGAAAAATTATAATCAAAAAAAAAAAAAAAAAAAAAAAGAAAAACACTTATATAAAAAAGAGGAAAAGGGTATCGATTCCTACCTCTGAATCCATCAATAACTATTGAAAGTAGTTATGTGTGATAAATTTACAAATCAATATTTTATATTTAATGTTATGTATGTATTAATATAATTTCAGAAAATCCAGAGCATTTGAAATAAGTTATGATATTAGACATTATTTCAATCATAAAATTTATGTATATACATATCAATATTATAAATTATTTATTGAGACAAAGTATATATAAATGAATAAATATGTATACGTAGTCGGGTATCAGACTAGACAATTGCGCTAAGTACATCATTATCAAACAAAGAAAATTTTAGAGTCATCTCACACGTCTCCGGAATGTTTAAAGTAAACATACCTCATACGCTTGAATCTAGGTCACGAGGACGTAGAGAATGTTTACAAAGCTCAAATTGTTTACAAAATAATTCGGTCACTGGGGCACTAGTTCGAATACAGTAAAAAGAAAAAAAAAATGACCTTGATTAATGGATATCGTACTTAGGTATTAACTTCTAGGAACGGGATAAAATTATTATATTGCGCAATTATTAGGAGCAAAAAGAAAAAAAAAAAAATTTAAACACTATTTTTAATTTGAACGTAACGAGGTATCTACAGACCTAAGCAATTGAAAATTAACAGATTTATTATAGCAGTTCAAAAGGGTGTATTGAAGACTTACATGAAACAGTTGAAAAATCACGGGATAGCTTAATAAGGGGTAATGATGATTTACATGATTCAATTGAGAATCACGGGATAGTAAGAATTTATCAAAAGTTGAACATTGGAGGGGAGGGAAAGAAAAAAAAAAAATACAGTTCAACCAACAGAAGGCAGTGTTCGCTTCTGTAACAAGGACCATTAATCAAACCATAGAGATGGCGGATCTCTCAAACAAAACCGTCAACAAAACCAAACAAAAGCTTGGAGTTATGGCGAATCTCCAGAACACATCGCCAGATAAGATCTTAATGTACGAATATGTATTTATGTCACCCACTATTCTTATGTATCTATTCGGTATCAATCTGAAAATTTCGCAGAATTTGATGGGCGAGATCCGAGCTCGGGATGCGTTGCAAGTAGTTTCGTATTGCGAGTTATAAACCTTCCCAAAACGTATGTTTACATATATATCTTTTTATGTACTGTTCATTGAATGAAACGAACTCACTTACAATTAGTGCTTTAGGCCTGTCGGGTCACTCTCGTCTCATTTCTTGAACGTGGAGGGAGGATTCACGACCCGTAACTCCACACAAACCCGTGAGTATATGATTGCATATAGGACGAAACCGGTTCGCCCTAAGTAAATAGTAAACTTTGGAGGAGTAGGAATTTGGAGGTATCTGGGCTTGGGGGAAGACCTGAAGGCAGTGCATGATGGCGAAGGAAGGTCAATTGGGACGCGATAACTTAGGTATCAATCAATTGAACCGTGCCAAAAGACTGTGCGAATTTTGGGTTGACTTCTGATCACCCTGCTTACTTGATGGAGGCTGGAGCCAAATTTTGCCAGAAAAAGGGTTATTCTGAGTTCGTCAAATATGCAATTAACTAATTACATTAACCTACTAAATCCATCCTTATATGTACCTTATAGCAGCTGAATCTAAACGGAGGGGCGCCCAGCAGATACGAGATACAATCATAATCAAATTTACTAACATTTAACCATTTGAGTTATATTTAATTATCTGTTCAATTAGTCATGTGTAGTTTCGATTAGTATTGCTTATTCATGAATTCATTAGGATGTAGGGAATCATAATAAACGTCAAAGGGAAGTTAGTTCATTTAGAGAAATTACTTAAGGTTAAATTTGCAAGAGAAAGACCAATACAGTTTGAAATTCAACACTCTGTTTAGAATCAAGAGGGTTACCACAAAATTTAAAGTAATTAAGTCCTATATCATAAATCAAAAAAATTACACAACGTTTGATGGAGTTTAATTACAACCTAAATACGAAAATATTTACGTTCAAAGTCGTAAATAACGTATTTATTAGTTAAGTACATATATCACTAAAGGTATGTAGTACAAGGGAGCTTTAAGTAGCTTTCTGTAGTTATCAGAGGAAATAAGGGTCCAATTTTATAAAGGCTTGTGTGACGTAGGGGAGGAATTTTCCATCCCTACCACACATATGCAAAGCCTTAAGAATTTAAATATCGATCAGAGCCAAGAGAAAAGGCGAGAATATTACAACTGTCTTGCCGATGAAAGGAGAGTTAAATAAGTATGAAAAGACGAAACATTACGACTGGTGCCAAGTGCCCAGGAGTAAATAAAATACAGACAAATATAAGAGTTTAGAGAGGAAGAAAAGACAGTACATCACAACTGCACAGCCGTGACAGGAGATCAGAGTTTTACAAGTTGTTTTAGAAAAAAAAAAAAAAAAAACTTTTATTGGTCAATCTATTGCAAAAAAAAAAAAAAATAATAATAATAATAAGTAGGACGTTATGTTAAATGAAGTGATAATAAAAATAAAATAAAAATCAGAACAGTGCGCCGTTAAATAAACACGAAAAAAATATATAAATTAATAAATAAATATACGAAAATAAATATATAAACAATACATTTAAATATAAAAAAAAAAAGTGTTAACGAATAAACTCTACATGTTTTAAAATAATTTATAAAAGTGTCGATAAAGTTTAAATCAAGTGACCATGAATTTGTTGATTGCTTATGAGATTATAAATATCGTAACAAAGAATGTAGGTCAGATACAAGCGTAAACAGTTTATTCAAGGCAGGCCATAAATTCCTGAATCCAGAATGTTAATGACCGTAATGTAAACAATCTGATACGAGATACCGCGGTGTTTGTAAGCATCGAAAGATTGATAACCTAAGCATCGAAAGTGATAACAAAACATCGAAAAATTTTGAAGTAGGTGACATCGGGGGTAACGCGCATCGCTTTAAGAGATTGTAGAATAAACAAACTCGAAAATGATATCAACACTCGGTTACGGAAAAAATAAACAGACTTTACAGATAAAAACGGGGGAACTTACCTACATAAAGTGACCCTTTGTTTATAGTTAATGTTGTGGGTTTGTATGTGAGGATTATCACATAAAAAGTCATAACATAAAAGATAAGGAACATAAAATAAAAATAACATAAAATATTTGATTGGGGATAGTGTCGAGTTGAGAGCTTTAATATCACAGACGAATGTTTTATAGGTATATACCTATTTAAGGGAACATTTGATCATTCGGACCAAAAAAAGGAGGGGATTTGACGAAATAACATCAAGATAGGTATTGCGAACTCTAAACAGATTTTGCGAAAATATCGTAGGTATTGCGGAACTTGAAGGAATGGTTGGCATTCTAAACAATGAGTAATTATTGGTTGAACGAAAATCACGGGATATTCATTAACATTGGAGTAACAATATTCATTCCGTTTTTTTTTGCAATTACCTACATTTATTTGAAATGAAGAGTGATGGTAGAGTTGATCTAATTTGGGTTACAATCATCATGCAAACAAATATAAATAATTGAAAATATTGTGTTTTATAGGGGGACAGGTTCCAAAAAAAAAAAATAAAAATAAAAATAAAAATAAAATAAATTATAAATATATATAGGTATATTTATAATAAATAGTTGGTATTGAGTTAAATTCATTAAAAAAAATTTTAAACAAAAATGGCGGAAAAAAGGAAAGTGGATGCGACGGAATTAGAAGCTAAAGAAATACCGTCGGGAGATGAATTACGGGAGATATTTAGACGTTCAAAGAGGTCTAAGTTACGAGTCGAGGATTTGATAGGAGTCGTTCAGCCAGAGGGGGAGACCGACACAAAATCGGAGGAACAGGGCGAAAATAAGCGAGAGTGTGAAGAGAGACTCACACATGGTATGTTACAGGAAAAACCCGAGGAAAAGGAACAAGAAAAGTTAACGAAGTAAAAGGAAAAATAAAAAAAAAATAAAATAAAAAATATAGAAAAACGAGAAAATTGAAAAAAAAAAAAAAAAAAAAAATAAGTAAATAAATAGAATAAGGAAGGCAACATAATTTACATAAGGTAATTTAGGAAACTAAAATAGAGATTATAAGGTTGTCGCTTAATAAGATAAAATATAAACATTAACCGGGCGACACTCGGAAAATAAAGAAAATGGTTGGGAAACGTGGAACAAGTAGGCGAGCCCAGGCTTTAGTGACAGCAATCGGGGAAAATGTCACAACCGAGACTTCAACAATAAACATAGGAGATATAACTACAATAATTCAGGCAGCTTTGGCACCGCTCGTCAATAAGATGCAAGAACTCGAGAAACAATTGGAAATCCCAGCAACAGTGGCGGTGATAGGAGAGGATAGTGCGCCGAAAAGCGTTCTCCAAGTAGTGGAAATGTTACCACAGCAGGAACGACCATCATTCTCCGGAGGAAATCAAAATCCCATTAGTTTCCTGGAAGATTTAAAAGAATACACTAGAAAAGTGAAACGAACGGATCCTTTAGTCGTCGTACGGGAAAATTTGAAAGGGGAAGCTAAATCGTGGGCAAAATTGTACAATAAACGATGGGAGACTATGTTAGATTTCGAACGAGATTTTTAGCTACCTATTGGGGAGACATAAAGAAAAATGAAGTTCGCCGTCGTCTTGCAGAAGGGGTATATGATGCCAAGAAAAATATATCCATGCTCACTCATTTCGCAAACTATTGGGAGCTAGCGAAGGCTTTAAAGATTACTGACACACCGTTGGGCATAGTTGACGAGATTATGAGACATTATCCGAAGGAAATTCAATCGCTATGGTTTTCGGGGCAATCAGGAGATGAGATTGTCGCCGCTGAGTTTCTACGAAAACTAGATACAATGGTATGTACACCAGAAGAACGGAACATGAAGAAGAGGAGTGGGGAGGAATCCAGCAAGAAGGACAAATACCGTGACCGTTACCGCGCCATAAAAAGGAGGATACACGCAATTGAAAGTGTGGGCGAAAACGCTAGTTGCAGCAAGTGCACCGAAGTTAACAGTTCACCAAAAGAAAATTCTACAATAACTACAGCCGGGAAGGAGCTAGTGGTCGCAGCCAACTCGGGAGATAAAAGGAGATTATAGCGCTTTACATTTAGCTAGATATTACACAAGTAATAAGAAACAAAAATCAGGTTTACAGTTAATGGAAATCAACGGATAGAGTGCGAAGTTTACAAATATTTGTAAATGTTAATAAATAAATAAACGATTGAGAAATACAAATAAAAATATGTTAGGATACATTATAATTGGGGAGGGGGAAGAAAGAAAATTACTAAAATATTAGATTATCAGATTGCTTGCGAGGGGCGGATCGTCGTCAAGTCTTTGAGGGTGAGTGGACAAGTTCTTAATAAGCGACAATCATATTCAATTATTGAAATAGAGTAAGGCAAATAAATTCGTTAATTTTGATTTTCTAGTTGGAAAAAAAATTTGACTTTTTTTTATGTGTTAGTGAGAAAAAAAAAAAAAAATGTTAGATAAGTAAGAACACTCAAAAGGAGAGAAATTGGAGATATTATATGGCACACAAAAGGGACATTTTGAAAAAAAAATAAACAATGCCTAGGAATTTTTTTTTTGAAATATTGAAATAAGAAAGTTTATCTATAGATATAGGGTAGACATTAAGTATAGAGATAAAAAGGTAACATTTGAATTAAGGTATAAATATTTTAGATTTCGAAAAAAAAAAAAAGGAAAAAAGGAACGCTGAACCAATTTGAGGATAATAAAGAACATTTATAAAAATTTAAATATTAGGGTGGACAACACTTAGGCTAGAACAACTTTGGATGAATTAAGAAATTACAATTAGAAATTAAGAATTATAAAATAAAGTTTAAATAAATAAAGAAAAAAAAAAATGCTGGAAAATTTATATGAAACATGTATACCACTGATTGTCGGATTGGGTGAGGTCGTGCGAAAACACACATTTCACAAAAAATATTCATACTTACAAAACAAAAAACAATTAATTGCACACCAAGAGACCACCCGCTTTTCAGTTGTTCGAAAGGCCGCGAGATTGTAAACAATCTTTACTTAAATCATTGTAAGGGAGGTCTTAGTCCAATTTGGTTGGGGACCACCAAAACACGCGAGTCGAGGGGCGTGTTCCAGCAAAAAGAAATTAATTTTGAATCTATCAAAATTAAAGAAAATTTCATAAAGTAAAATCTACGCGAAAAGAAAATAAAGAATACAATGAGATTCAAATTCAAGATTGTTAACAATCCGAACAGAATGAGGAGGGGGAGATAGGAAGTAATAGGATACGGAAAAAAGATAGGGGATAACAAAATGAGGAGGGGGAGATAGGTAGTAATATGACACGGAGTAGAGATAGGGGATAACCAAATGAGGAGGGGAAGATAGCTAGTCTAAATTTGAACACAATTTCGGTGTCTAACGAAAAAAAAAAAAAAAAAAAAAAAAAAAAAAAAAAAAAAAAAAAAAAAAAAAAAAAAAAAAAAAAAAAAAAAAAAGAGAAGAGGACATTAAAATAAAATACAACGTTAGCCACAGCAAATTGAGTTCAGAGGAGGGAACTGTGATGAATTGCATTGATCAACAGTGAAAATTAGGAAATATCGTAGCTTCCCACTTTAATTTAAAAAGAAAATATCAATTACTTATAAAACGGACACGTCTACGACATCTATCGGATTAGAGTAAAGTGAATTCATATTTACGGTAGGGATCTATAATTAGACAAAGTGAGACGAGTATTGATAAAAAAATCACAGATGGTATCAACAAATAATCAAAGACAGGGACTCCCCATATACTTAGCCCGTGATATATTGACAGCCAATTGAATTGCAGCAAAAGCGATTAAAAACCAATTCAGCCTATCAACGGGAAGAGGGCCGAACCCATTTTTAGAACAAAGGAACGACCTTTGGACTTAGCAATTAGTAATGTAATTAATGAGTTTGACGTTCCCACCAAACCGAGAGGTGAATAAACTCCATGGGAAGAAATAATCTGTTCAGGGACAAAAGAACGATGACCCCAAGAAATGTTATCATTAACCGGTACATTCCAGGGATCAGAAACCCTAGTTCTCGAACGCATTAAAACATATCAGGTGCGGAAAAAAAGGATACACGTAAACACGATGCAAAAGTTTAAGTGAAAAATTGCAAAGCAAGTGACGAAAACGTATTGTAAGATGTTAGGGAGATTTTCATCTATAATACGATTGTTTGTGACGACCGGAGATGATCGATTCGAGGGAAAACGTGCTAAAGGAAATGGAAATGTTGAGAAAACAATGGAAAATTATTGTTATCAATTCTAGACGGAGCTAGGATATTACGATGAAAGATTTAGGGAGGAAACGTCAAAAAAAATGAGAGTTTTAAAGAATAGGCGAGGGTACATTTCAGATGTCTAGAGCAGTAACAAGTGTTAGAGAAGAAAATAGAGTGCAGTACGGAGGGGAGTGGAAAATGCTGAAAACATTGCGATAGAAAAACTCAGGAAAAGGAGTCATTTTACGTAATTAAAATGGAGTTTATAGAGTAACATAGTACGCGATTGCAGATAAAGATGAGGCATTACAATGGTTGTCGATCCCAGATGTATTTTGTTGTGATAAACAAGGAATATTCGAACATGGAAATTGTTTAGATAAGGACGATTAGCCGTTAAAAAGGTAATAAAAATTATCATGGGTCTTATGAAATATTTATATTAAAGAATTCTCATAAAATTTAACGACACTGAAATAAAAAAGGATTTATTGCCAGGTGGGTACAGGAACTAATGTATACAACTGTCAAGACATATGGTTTATGGGATTTTGCGTAAGAACGGGACAAAATTTGGAAGGCGTTCTCTATGAAGCAATAAAAATGACAGAAATTTAAGGGCCGAAGTGGGGGTATCCCCTATAAAGATGTTAAAAAATGATATATTTATTAATAACAAATAGAAAATGAAATTTTCCAAGAGGCAGCAAACATCAAAAAACGATATGGTTATATCAGGGAAGTACGGGGGAGTGAGGGGAAAGGAGATACGACAGAGAAAAACAAAGGAAATCTTAGATTAACAGTGAATAAAATAAATACGGCTTGAAATATAAAAATCTATAGAGATATGAACAATAGCGTAAGGATAAATAAGGAAATTCATGGAAAGAGTGTCGTGAATAAAAGAAAATTCGAGAAAAAATGGAAAATTCAAATATACGACGTAAATAGAGAAAATTCGGTTTTAAATGGAAAGGTTCATATAGAATACAGAAAAACTCGAGGAAAAATAATAAAATAAAAATGAACAATTTGCGAGAAAGACTTCGACATGAAGATATCTCTGATAGGCGAATTTGGGGGCAGATTTGGAACATATGGTAGATGCCGTACGCACGGACATGTTACGGAATAGATGAAAATAGAACTTTAAAATTATTAAATTCAAGCTAGTTTTGTATGAACAACAGGACAAAGGAAGTTGGGCCATTAAACATGGATCTTACTAAATCCGGATCTTGTAAGTATGGAAGTACGAGACAGAATTTAATGTATCAAACGCAAAACGTACAAAGAGACCGCATTCGACAATAATGGAGAGGTTTCAAGAAATTACGAGTTGATAGTAATTAGATTGGTTTATTATAGGAGATTCAGATACGATCTTTTGGACCTGAGAGGGGTATAAAAGTCTAGACAAATGCCAGTTGAGGACAGTCTACGGTCGTGGTCGAAAAGTTTGTAACTTCGCGGAACGTGACGAAACGGTGGGTGATTTAAATTTAAAAAATTCTAAGTGATAATTATTTTGATACTTAGAAAATTTTCACATTCTATTCAGTGATCTACAGGAAAAAATACTTTGCAGTTAGAGTCAGTGAAAAATAAAAATAAAGCCAACGCATTAATTACTTGTGAAAAATAAAAGTGCTCGTGATAAATACAATTTGTTTTAGTGGAAAATTCGGATTTTATAATCACTTAATATCGTATTTTTAAACTTAGAAATTTCGCGTTTAATATTAGTGCAATAAATAACTGAAGTGATGTGATAATTTAGCGTGAAGGAGTTATAATTAAATACGTGTGTTCAATCTAAGTGAAAGTGTTCTAACAAATAATAAATATTTAAATTAATTATCTTAAATAATAATAATAAAACAAAATAATATTTTATTAATACATAAAAATTTCGGAGGGATAAAAATTTAATTTAACAACAATTTACCATCTCTAAATTAATCGTGAAGTAACTATCATTTAAAGTGTTATCTAACCAACGAGTTTTGAGATAAAATACAGTTTAGAACGATAGAGTTCATACATCATTTTAATTAATTAGATTAAATGAAAAAAAAAAAATTTGAAGTCAAAAAGATTTAATTAAATTTAGGAAAATAAAAAATTAATTTAGGAAAATCGCAGCAAGGTTACCGTGTATTTCCCGGTCGGAAAAAACCTTGGTAGGGGTAAGTCTTTTCCGTTATAAAATTTTACAGATTCCAAGGAGAAGGCGGAATGCAGCAAACATTGGTATTTGGATTAATTATTTGACCAAGATATTACTCGCTTAATATGTGATATGTAACTATATTAAAATATTATAAGTATAATAAGTATATTTTATATATTTATATATGTAAGTATATAAACATATATATATGTAATTTTGTTCCCAAGAAAAATTATAATCAAAAAAAAAAAAAAAAAAAAAAAGAAAAACACTTATATAAAAAAGAGGAAAAGGGTATCGATTCCTACCTCTGAATCCATCAATAACTATTGAAAGTAGTTATGTGTGATAAATTTACAAATCAATATTTTATATTTAATGTTATGTATGTATTAATATAATTTCAGAAAATCCAGAGCATTTGAAATAAGTTATGATATTAGACATTATTTCAATCATAAAATTTATGTATATACATATCAATATTATAAATTATTTATTGAGACAAAGTATATATAAATGAATAAATATGTATACGTAGTCGGGTATCAGACTAGACAATTGCGCTAAGTACATCATTATCAAACAAAGAAAATTTTAGAGTCATCTCACACGTCTCCGGAATGTTTAAAGTAAACATACCTCATACGCTTGAATCTAGGTCACGAGGACGTAGAGAATGTTTACAAAGCTCAAATTGTTTACAAAATAATTCGGTCACTGGGGCACTAGTTCGAATACAGTAAAAAGAAAAAAAAAATGACCTTGATTAATGGATATCGTACTTAGGTATTAACTTCTAGGAACGGGATAAAATTATTATATTGCGCAATTATTAGGAGCAAAAAGAAAAAAAAAAAAATTTAAACACTATTTTTAATTTGAACGTAACGAGGTATCTACAGACCTAAGCAATTGAAAATTAACAGATTTATTATAGCAGTTCAAAAGGGTGTATTGAAGACTTACATGAAACAGTTGAAAAATCACGGGATAGCTTAATAAGGGGTAATGATGATTTACATGATTCAATTGAGAATCACGGGATAGTAAGAATTTATCAAAAGTTGAACATTGGAGGGGAGGGAAAGAAAAAAAAAAAATACAGTTCAACCAACAGAAGGCAGTGTTCGCTTCTGTAACAAGGACCATTAATCAAACCATAGAGATGGCGGATCTCTCAAACAAAACCGTCAACAAAACCAAACAAAAGCTTGGAGTTATGGCGAATCTCCAGAACACATCGCCAGATAAGATCTTAATGTACGAATATGTATTTATGTCACCCACTATTCTTATGTATCTATTCGGTATCAATCTGAAAATTTCGCAGAATTTGATGGGCGAGATCCGAGCTCGGGATGCGTTGCAAGTAGTTTCGTATTGCGAGTTATAAACCTTCCCAAAACGTATGTTTACATATATATCTTTTTATGTACTGTTCATTGAATGAAACGAACTCACTTACAATTAGTGCTTTAGGCCTGTCGGGTCACTCTCGTCTCATTTCTTGAACGTGGAGGGAGGATTCACGACCCGTAACTCCACACAAACCCGTGAGTATATGATTGCATATAGGACGAAACCGGTTCGCCCTAAGTAAATAGTAAACTTTGGAGGAGTAGGAATTTGGAGGTATCTGGGCTTGGGGGAAGACCTGAAGGCAGTGCATGATGGCGAAGGAAGGTCAATTGGGACGCGATAACTTAGGTATCAATCAATTGAACCGTGCCAAAAGACTGTGCGAATTTTGGGTTGACTTCTGATCACCCTGCTTACTTGATGGAGGCTGGAGCCAAATTTTGCCAGAAAAAAGGGTTATTCTGAGTTCGTCAAATATGCAATTAACTAATTACATTAACCTACTAAATCCATCCTTATATGTACCTTATAGCAGCTGAATCTAAACGGAGGGGCGCCCAGCAGATACGAGATACAATCATAATCAAATTTACTAACATTTAACCATTTGAGTTATATTTAATTATCTGTTCAATTAGTCATGTGTAGTTTCGATTAGTATTGCTTATTCATGAATTCATTAGGATGTAGGGAATCATAATAAACGTCAAAGGGAAGTTAGTTCATTTAGAGAAATTACTTAAGGTTAAATTTGCAAGAGAAAGACCAATACAGTTTGAAATTCAACACTCTGTTTAGAATCAAGAGGGTTACCACAAAATTTAAAGTAATTAAGTCCTATATCATAAATCAAAAAAATTACACAACGTTTGATGGAGTTTAATTACAACCTAAATACGAAAATATTTACGTTCAAAGTCGTAAATAACGTATTTATTAGTTAAGTACATATATCACTAAAGGTATGTAGTACAAGGGAGCTTTAAGTAGCTTTCTGTAGTTATCAGAGGAAATAAGGGTCCAATTTTATAAAGGCTTGTGTGACGTAGGGGAGGAATTTTCCATCCCTACCACACATATGCAAAGCCTTAAGAATTTAAATATCGATCAGAGCCAAGAGAAAAGGCGAGAATATTACAACTGTCTTGCCGATGAAAGGAGAGTTAAATAAGTATGAAAAGACGAAACATTACGACTGGTGCCAAGTGCCCAGGAGTAAATAAAATACAGACAAATATAAGAGAGTAGAGAGAAAAGACAAACATCACATGTTTGTATAAAAATAAACTTCTTAATGGTAATATTACGGTGGGTATCGTACAAAGATGCAGCTGTATATTTGTTCATCAGGGTATTTACTTAGCTTTTTCAATTATTCAAAATATTTGTCAGGTACGGGTAAAGGTATAATATATTATAAAATAGGTTTCTGTTGAAATATACTAGGCTTGGTCAACGGTGGATAATAAGTTAGAGTGACTTGATAACCAAACGTAAACGGTTGGTAAAAACCTACAAAGTAGTATGTTTCAACCGAAAAAAATTGTTGTTTTTATTATTCTTTTTAATTTATTAACAAATATGTAGGTAATAATTTCTAGATATTTTGTTTTTGATTAGTTTTATTTTTCATTATGTTTGCTTGGATAAATATTTCACTGATCGTGGGTCGGTTCCGAACCAGTGTCATTCATGTACGTACAGATCAACCCCCGGTCATTTATGTTACCACCCTTATACGGAATGTTCGTTTCTGTTAATTCCCAACAACATGCATATAATATTCGTTTGTAATTTTAAATTTTTTGGTGCTCCTAAACACAGAGATTCATTGTGAGAATTAATAAATAAATACTTGTTTGATAATGGAAAAGCCTCAAAGCGTGAATTTAATTAAATAAAAATAAATAACTTTGTGTGCACCACTTTTAAATCAAAATAATCGACATGTTTCGAAACCAATCGTTTCTTCGTCAGGATAAAATTTATAATCAAAATTAACCAATATAAGAACAGACAAACAAACTATATATTATATAAAAAATAAACTTACAATGAGTGGTAATTAATTAGTTTTTAATTATTTAGTATTAAAATTAAATAATATTTTAATAAAATAGTTGTTTATTGCATTTATGCAAGTATTAAAAACCCTTTTAAATTAACACAAGATAATCAAGAAATAATCAAATGTTTAAATAATAAAAAATATATCTATTTTCAATATCGGTTTTAATTTACATATAAGTTTATGGGATGGCTATTATTAAACAAAATAATTGTTATTAATAATATTTAATTTGCAATTATTATAAGCAATAATTATCAGCCTGAAACACTCATCCACATTGAAAAATCTTCCGAGAAAAGATACATGACGCCAACGGGACTTGAACCCGTGCCCTTCTGATTGCCGGTCAGCTGCTCTCCCAATTGAGCTATGGCGGCTTATCTTATACCCGCCAAATGATTCAATATATACTAGTGTTTCAACAATTACTGCTTATTATATTTTTTCCACCTGAAAACAACCAACTTTATTTTTGCGAGAGAGACACTGTTAGTGTTAAATCCGTCGCTAGGTGTTTCAGGCTAATAATTATTGCTTATAATAATTGTTACCCTTTGTGCTATGCATAAAAATCTTGTCTTAAACGTTAGTTTAACAAATAAAAATAATATTTAATTTGCCATTAAAACTTCTCTCATTTATAAAATTTCGAATTTATCCAATGGTAAACCCACTGTATTTGTGTGTAAAAATTGTAACCCTTTATTTATATCAAAATAATGATTTGTCTCAAAAATGTTGTTGCAAATTCGGAAAAATTATTATTATTCAAACAGCTTAGGTGCTTCTTAACTCTTGTATTAAAATTTCTATAAGTCTTAACTATACAATAAAAGTTACAATCGTTACAAATTAATTTGTAAGTCCCGGATTTTTTTCAAATATCGTCCTTACATTTCCTTGTTATTTATAAGTTTTTTTGAAGTGAAAGCTTCTTTAGCACCTTTAGTGATTTAAAACTGTATGAAACGGAAACGAGCAATCCTAAAAAGAGACAAATACATACATCTATACGATTTAGCTAGCTAGAGAATGATAAAGACTAATCCATGTCGTCTTTGTGCGGTGCTTTGCAGTATAAAATGTAAAATAATTTGTAACTTGGCAACAATATTATAATAAATAAATCCTACAATTATCCTACTCCTGACACTGCATCGTATCTGCATTTGTCTCATTCTCTCGAAGTTTAGTTTTCTGAAGGTTTCTGCAACACATGTGTGATACGTTTTAAGATGTGTAATTTTAACGGTCAAAAGTATTTTCGTTATTTGTTTTTGGGGTGTTGTGCCGTGTTGCGCTACCTCCTTCTTTAGCCAACGTTTCGGACAGCGTTGCAGTGTCCATCACCAGGGCAGATCCGGCAGATCCGGAAGATGTGTAGGATCATCACGCATCTACGGACAGCGTTGCGGTGTCTATCATCAGGGCAGATCCGGCAGATCTGCCCTGATGATGGACACTGCAACACTGTCCGAAACGTTGGCTAAAGAAGGAGGTAGCGCAACACGGCATAACACCCCAAAAATAAATAACGAAAATGCAACACATTTTTTTATTTTATTTTTCATTAGTGTGAAAAGGTGATGAATGTTTTTCATCTAAAAATAATTTTAAAATATACGTAAAAATATTTTTTGGAATTTAAAAATACAATTTTTCTATAATTTCTTACATTGTCAACTTGTGTGGATAAATATTAAATCTAATAAAGAAAACAAATTAATTTTAAATCTACTGCTAACCCCATTCTGACAGCTCAACTTGTCAAGAGTTCGGGCTGACGCGGCCCCCAAACCAAGGCACGTTCCAGTTATCACATTTCACATTCGTATCCCTAACACGAAACTATATGGAGGTGAAAGGACTGGTTGTTCCTCGCAAATTACAAAGTTACTCAACCGAAAATTTTTCCCATCACGACTGTTTTACTTTCCCTGCGCTGCGACTATTCCTAATGTAAAACGTCTAATAGAATTCGCCCTGTTTGCGGGTAGTTTCGAGTTTGAATATGTTTCGCCTGATTTGTGTAAAGGTGTGCTCGTATTTTGAGGGACATGTCATATGGCATACTATGAGCTTGGTGTGCTTGTGTGTATAGGCACATGTCATGTGGCACGTTGTGAGTGGTTTTGTGAGGCGGGGTTCTGCTAAAACGTGTTATCTCTACGTCCATCAAATGACAAGGTCAACTAAGTAAATATTTGTGGGAAATTAAAGTAAAGCTTATTATGACTGGATTTCATTTCATCGGTGATATAAATCTTGACAATTTAACAGAGAGCATTTCATGAAAACACTTAATTTTTTTGTAAAATAAAATTATGATTTATACCTACTGTGAACTCGTGAATTCATTTTTTTTTCATTGGCTCCACACAGGAGGCCCTGAGGAAAAAAATCCTCAGGTCCTATGTCATCTTTGCTGACTCTATGTGGAGGATGTTTTTAGGCAAAGGAAGGAAAGGAATTTCTGGGAAGGAAAAAATAAGTGTTTATTTTCACGAACTATGAATAAAAATGTGTG